>CM060467.1:13247717-13525217 GCA_030544235.1 Lepturacanthus savala
AAACGAGTTCTGACCTCACAACACGCAGCCTATAGCTGAGTCCCCATCCCGTTAATTTTCGCAGTCAGTTAAGTTGTATTTATACGTCCCATATTGTCCATTTACCTGGGTTTTATTTGAAGTTGTCATATCTCTAACAATACATATTTTGGGTTTTAAGAAATGCACGTCATCGCAATATAGTTTTGATATCTCCTCTCTCAAGCTTTTCCCTGCAGCTCAGAAAGAAACAGATCAGTTTGTGTCTGTCTCATTAATATTCACAATTGGCTGATTCTGTGAATGGGGGTGGGTGGTGACTGTATACATGTTTTTGAAACACGGGACAGTCATTTTTACACCTTGACCCTCTTATAATTAAAAAGCAAATCCAAATTTTGCTTTCTACCGTATGCAACCTTTAAAGATGCAGCGCGGGGGTTCTGTCTCCATCTGTTGGTGGGGAATCGTAACTACATCCAAAAACCCCGCTCTTTTGCATGTAATCTAATCCTGAAAACACCTAAGCCCTGAATTTAAATTATTTTATCCACAATCCAAGTTAGAAGACAGGAAGTAGCCTGTAGGACACACACACACACACACAAAGAAATTATCTACTGTGAAACAGACTTTTACCTGCTGCTGAGGCTAAATCACCTTCAGCTGTATAAAAATCAAAGAAGAAAAATAACGAATTAGGATTCTTCAATGGCACAAAAAGATTTTTGCCCTCGCTGCAGGTGTTTTTGCATAAAAGAAATATGTGATAATAATCAATCCAGCGTTGTTATTAACTTATTAGACAGAGGAATCAATATGTTTCACACATAGATACACATACTGCATTCTGATCACCGATCTGAACAGATGAGCGAGCGGTTTAAACCGACATGATTTACAGTAATATAATTAATATCTATTCTCTAATGAGATTAGATCCTGCATATTTTTACTCATGTTGCCCTAATTTATTGATCCCTCAAAATGCCTTATCACCTCAGCTGTAAACGGAGGACTTAATGAGCAGACAGTTCGACCGTCATGTATTTGTGTATTCTGACCGTCTACCTGCATTGTTTCTGCTTCATGCTGCAGGGATTTAGTGAACCGAAGGAGAAGCTTTTCACGAAGTGTAAAGCAGCTGTAGGCAGCAGATACTGTAAGGATCACCCACATTAATTTATAGATCAATGCAGGCTGATTAACTGGCGTTCCACATTAAACTTTATTTTCTGTGCCTATACTGGTCCGAGGGTGTTTAACTGGAATTAATTATTTATATTTCAACCGTTAATCTGTTGTTGCAGCGCGTTTGCAGCAAGTACGTACGTAGTTTGATGGTTCGATGGTTTGATGGCGTCAGAAACACGTTTCTGAGACTGGATGTTTTCAATCGAGGACTAAATTTCAACCACAATACAAGATCTGACTTCATGATTCATATGAATGAACCAACCTCCCACCTGTTCACAGGGTTCCAAGGCCTGGAAAACAGAAAACAGTCGGAGCGCCGCTTGCGCTGGCTGCTGTGCCTTCACGAAAATACAGCTGGCCTCTACCTTAAGGGTGAAGAACACTGTCTTTGATTGTGATTCAAGCATGAGTTTGGTTGGTCCTCTTCATGGCTGCAGCAAAGGTCTTCATCTAGACCAGGGGAGTCAAACGAATAATTCACCTTCAATTGAAAAAACAGGAGAGATAACACAAAAAAAAGTGAAATTTCAATAATATGATGCCTCAGTAATTTCATATTCATGCATTTTAAATCAAAATATATTATGCTACTGGACAATATTTACTTTTTTAAGAAGCCGGTGAAGTTATCCCCTGCCTTACAAAACATTTACAAGTCAAAACTGTAAATATTTTATCACTTGAGCCCTAAAAGATGCACATTGACTTCACAGGAACTGCTCCATTTTTTGTCACACTTCATACAGTCATCAGGTGGGCCAGATTGGACCTTTTAGAACGACGGTTCTGGCTCCCCTGACACCCCTGATCTAGACGAATCCAATCTTCCCTTTACGTTAACTCTTTATCTGATTGTCGTGGATAATAGAGACACATGTTCTGATGAACTTCTGATGAATCATTTCTGTCAAATCGCATCTCACCCGTCTGTGCCAGGAATCCACGTGCAACAATGACAAATTAATTTATTTTGTAGTATTAACATCTCTGTTAGTCACACACATCAATCCCATTCAATAATTCACCTATTCACAAGTAAATTCATTCGCAGCGGTTTCTTCCTTTTAATTCGTTGACGTTTGCATATTTTGTCTGAAATTGCCCAGGTCTTTTGAATAATGTACATTGCCTTTTTTTTGTTCTTCCTCGTTCTTGCAGTTTCACTTTTGCTCATCGGGGAGGTTTCGTTAAATAGGCCATTCATCCGCTCTTCTGATGCAGTTAAACACACAAAGGCTGAAAAATGTGTGCTCAGCCCCCGAGAACCGCAGAAAATAAAATACCTCGTCAATCCCCACCTAACATAGCTAATCAGTTTCATTCTTCCAGGCAGGATCTCTCCTCAGTCTCCTCCCCAGCCCCTCCAACCAAACCAAACCACACCAATGAACCTTATTGTCAGCGATCACCTGGGACAGCACATTTGGAAAGCATTCATGCCTGTTTACCAGACAGCAGATACTCCCCAGGGGAAATCTCACCCTATAAGATGTAGCTCTGCAGACTTAAACTGTTCATAGGATCCTGACAATTACCACAGACTGTAGAAGTTTAATGCATGAATCCTTCCTTTGTGTCAGGCTTTGTTTCCCAATGAGTTGTACAGTGCCAACTGAAAACAAATTGCTAGACAGAGGTTTATAGCTATTAAAATACTCCGGAGACACATAATGTAGCATATAGATGAGAGATGAAATGAATCTTGCATAATGTCCGCTGGGAAATTGCACAGTTGTAGAAAGCAGCTGAATCGGATTCAAGAATCAACAGACACAATAAAACAATGTTTTATTGAAAAAACTAAGAAAAGTCAGTTGCATCTTACGATCCTCACTTCATGCGTTTGCAGTATTTGTCCACATTCAAGGCATCTTGAGCGTGGTGTCCAGTGAACAACCTCCCACTGAAATGAAACAGGTCATCCTGGACTCCAGGAAGGGCTCGGCAGACCCGACCCCACTGCTTATCAACGGGGACAGTGTGGAAAGGGTCCATTCCATCCGTTTCCTGGGGGAGCAAATCTCAGAGGACCTCTCCTGGACTGCCAACATCTCGGCGGCCGTGAAGAAGGCCCAGCAGAGACTCCACTTCCTGAGAGCCCTCAGGAGAAACAACCTGGAGGAGAAGCTGTTGGTGTCACCGTAGAGAGCATCCTGTCATACTGCATCACGGTGTGGTACGCAGGTTGCACAACCATGGACAGGAGAGCCCTGCAGAGAGTGATCAACACAGCCCAGAACAGGGGTAGGCAACCCTGGTCTCCTGGTCCGCAGTGGGAGCAGGTTTTTGTTCCAACCAAGCACTAACACACCTTATTCTACTAAACAACCATTAGAGTCCTTGGTTAGGACCTTCATTAGTATAATCAGGTGTGTTAGTGCTTGGTCGAAACAAAACTCTGCACCCACTGCGGCTCTCTAGCACCAGGGTTGCCTACCCCTGCCCCAGAAGATGCCCCCTGCCCAGCCTGGAGGACATTGCCAGCTCTCGCTACCTCAGCAGAGCTAAACACATCATCAAGGACTCCTCTCACCCTAGCAACCACCTTTTTGAACCGTTACCCTCGGCTGATGCTACAGGTCTCACAAGGCACACACAAACAGACTGCAGGATAGCTTCTTCCCAAGAGCCATCACCACACTGAACAAATTCTAGCATTTAAGACTGTTCCCGGTACCACAACATGGGAAATTGAACTGACCACAACAAATGTGCAATACACTGGAAACGTGCAAATCGACTGCGAAAAATAACCAAAGTATTTTATTCTTCAACCATAGTATTTTATTTTCTTTATAGAGTGTATTTTTGTGCAGACACCAAGGAGTGGCACCTCTAATCTCATTGTAGAAATACAGTGACAATAAAGGTGATTCTGATTCTGATCTTCCAACAAAGGCTAACTGAACACAAGGATTTATTGAGATAAGTGGAACTTCTTATATCAGAAAAACTGGTTCAGGATACCCAAAATAGTGTTATTGAAGTGTGACTGCAATCAGCATGATAAATAAGGATAAAAGCCTGTTAGTATCTCTTGGCTTGGAAAGAACAAATGGTGGAAGTCCAGCTGGGCAGCCTGGGTATGCATGGATCAGCACTTCCTATTTCTGTTCAGTCAGGTGGCTCAGATAAAACCTTTAGCGGTGACATAATCTAAATGTAAAACCTCTGGTGCATATAAAGTGATAGGAGATGAAAGATATTTCCCTGCTTATGTTATAGTTCCCAGGTGAAATCATGAACAGGACATTTGAGAACCTTGAGGACATTGAGGAAAGGATTCCAGGTCTCTACATGATGTTTTGGGATCTCTCTCAAATTGAATCATAGGCAACTGAGCTTGTATTTATCTAGGAAGATGTTCGCTTCTTATCCAAGTGGCTTCTTCAGTTCTTAGGCTTCAGACTGACTAGTACCATTCTTGTCCTTTGTACACTCAAGGAACAAGGTACCACGTACCACACAATCAAATAGCAACCTGGCATATGCTGTCCAATGCAATGACATCTACATTGGGAAAAGTAAACAACCTTTAATCAAATGCCCAAAACAGAAGGGCAAGCTCCTCAGGTCCAGACTCAGATGTTTATTACCATCCAAAGGAAAAGGTACACTCCTATGGAGACAGCAATGTCAAGATTCTGGACAGAGAGGAGTAAAAGAAGCTAGCATGTGGAAAAACCATCCCTTATCAGGGCTGGGGGTCTACGGCACCATCTATCTCCCATCTATAATGGTACCCTTTCATTTGTACCCTGGAGAATCTACAACTTAACCTCAGAGCTAGTGCAGACTAATAAGACTAAAGAACTGAAGAAACCACTTGGATAAAAGGGGAAATATGTTTCTAGACCAGGGGTGTCAAACTCAATTTCATCAGCGGTATGGTTTCCCTCAAAGGGCTAATTGTAAAGATAATATAAATGTTTCTACTTGTTATTATATTAGATAATTACCTCAACACTCATAATCGTGTCTGAATAAATGTAACTAATAATTAAGTAGTTGCTGGTGACAGTTTGCTAAATTTTTAAAATAGAATTTACAATTTATTCTGATGTAGAAATAATGTAATATTGTTATGATGTTAGCATCTAATTATTAAAAAATACTGCAGCAAAGCATGGCACACATATCTAGAGACTCATACAAGAATATGCAGGTAACCGCTATTAAAATTTTTATTTATTTTGTTGATTTTTCAAAGATTGGAATCCATGGTTTTGCGTTGCTATGCTGAATGTTAAACATACTGCAGTGAAAGAGCAAGAAAGTAATGGCAGATGTACTTCAATTGAGAAAAGCAGTCGTGATCAACGTCATTTTTATTTGCTTTTCCATCTCTCAATAAATCACACAAGTCTGTGCAAGCTTTCGAGGGGCAACAGAAATTGAGGTGCCGGGGCAGATTTGGCCCGCAGGCCTTGACTTTGACACCTATGTTCTAGTTAGTTTATTAGTTAGCCTAATTAAGAGACTCTCAGGGCTAAACACTCTGCACTGGAGTTTTCAATTCATTTTGCCCTACTTTTACCAATTATAAAAAACCTTAAAGCTATGGTTGTTAGGATGTATTTGTTTACTTCAACATTACAAACTTTATATCTTTATATATATGTGTGTGTGTGTGTGTGTGTTTTGCTGTGCACCGCTCTGTCACTGAACTAAAAAGCCTTCCGTGTGCATGTAATTGATGCTGTTAACAATTGCTAAGTTAATCATCAAAACCTGCTTATGGCTGTGTATGTCTGAGATAAACGTGAGGACAAAATAGTTCCTGCTGTTGAATGAAATGCTGACTGGGAGAAGAAAACTTAAAAGAGCAGATAAGCATCTCAGTTTTAAACCTTCTCAACTCTTTATACGATTTCCTCATTGTATCTTAAAAACGTGCACACACACACAAACACACGCATCTTGACAGCGTGTCTGTTTTCAACCCTAGCCACGTTTTTCCTGTGTTGCAGATCTGCCTGCCTGACAAGTCTGATAACGCCGGGCTACAAAACCTAAAGCAGCGAAAATCATTTCACTACTCTTCCACACAGGATTACTGTATGTTGGAATGTCCGTATGTGTGTATGTGTATGTTTCAAGATTACATTGATTGGCAAAAGAATCTCTGTGCTCTGGCTTCCCACCTGGCCCTATCAGATCTACACTTGAACCTGCCTGCCGTCGATGCGTATGTCTCTCGCAGAAGGAAGCCGAACGCCTGATAGTGAGCCGTCTCTCCTCTCATGCCGTACAGTTATCTTTCATAAATATGATGCATTTTTTCTGCTGCGTGGGAGGGAAAGATCAGCTCCTGTGTGATAGACGGCAGACAGCTCTGAACCGGAGCCCTCCCTCCTAATCGTTATCGTTTTCAAAAAAGGTGATTTATTTATCCGTTTTCGGAACACGCGAAGTCGAAGCTTTGCTCTTTGCCGCAGGAGTCCAAGGGGTTTGGCTGCAGTTATGAGGCACATCCGGTCCTGAACTCTCTGGTATGCGATGCCTGGACGCAGACGGAGAGAAGAGGACAAAAGGGGGAGAGGAAGAATACAGAAAAGGAATAGTTTGAAGAAGGATTTTAGGTTGGAGACGCCGAGCGCGTGCAGGAAAGCCGAGATGCGTTCACTGATTTCGAGAGCGATCGGTCGCGCTAGCATGAAAAAAAAAAAAAACCCTCGCTGAGGATCAGAGCAGTCGCCATGAGCCCAAGGCTAATGTTAAACATTTAATAGCACAGTTCAGAGCTAAAGCAGCCAGTGTGACCAAAGCTTCTGATTCAGCCATCAGGCATGAGGATTGGGATTTTGTGTGTATGTGCCTGTGTGTGTGAGTGTGTGTGTGTGTGTGTGTGATGCATGCATTTCAGAGGTCACGCTGCTGTCCACCAGCCTGCACACACACCACAGCGCACAGGGGAAGGGGCATAGCCATCATTTTAGAAGTGAGGGGGACTCAATTGGTCTCTTGAGTGATTTATCATCTCTAGCATTCAGTTGCATCTCTCCTTAGCAGCTGAAGAACCACACAAACACAAACAGCGGGAAACCGACTTTAGCTCTTTAATAATGATTTATTATTAAAGTCAAAATCTAAAGCTGCTTAACTCTGGTTGATTTGACATAGAATGACCCCGGGGCATCTATAGTACAGGTTGAGTAGCCAGATCAATAAGAGCCAAATGAAAACACTGAACACCAAAAGTTGTCATATTCAGTCTTTTTCATATCAAGAATGCCTAAACTGACACAAATTGGACCATGGAGCTCCATTTGATAAGATTTTATCCCAGGGTTTCCAGGGATTTTGTCCCATGATATTTAAGGATGGATAAATTATTCCACTTTTTGCTGAGAACGCCCCGGAACCACCTCAAGGACCTACGGGTCCTTGAGAACCACTGCTGTAAAACGCCATTCCTGTTTAAAATCATAAGCACCAAAATTAAATGGAAGTTAAAAGATATTGATCGAATGCGTTCTGATAAGTGATCGGTTGGAGTCACACATCCACTCCTATTTAAGATTTTAGCTTGATAAATGTCTGGCACCAAAACATTGTAAAAAAAAATAAGTGCAAAAAAATAGCGAGCACATGTACCATGCAGAAATTAAAGACTAATGGGATTATAACTAACTAGCTAAATAAATTGACATGTGTCGTCTTTCAGCCAAAGGCCTAGGCAATAAATACAATATAGAATGTCTCAGTTTTAGCTAAACATTATCTACATGTAACAACATAACTGAATTTACAGTTTGTTTGGAAAAAAACTAAATATAAAATATTATTTTGCCTCTTGGCTGGTTTGCTGATCTCTGATGACACACGTCAGTGGTATTTGTCGCCTTAGCTTCGCCGACTCATGATGCATTTACAGGCCATTTACAGAAAAACGCTTCTTAACATGTTCAAAAGTGAATTAAGTGGTTATAATGGCTGTAAGAAGTGCAGGGGGGTACCCCCACGTCCCCCACAGACACGCACTCCGGCTCGTCTCCATCAGAGGGAACTCCAAAAGTCTAGGTGAGACGCAGAGGCTCCTTGAAACAAGACCCATTTGAAGTTTTCAGATCTGAGTCTGCGCGTGAAGAGAAGAAAAAGAAGAAAGCTGGAGAGAAGAGGCGGCAAGGGGAATGGGTCGGCGGGGTCAACGAGGCTCGTTTGAACGAGAGCGGGAGGCATCGGCTCTTCAGGAGAGGGGGGGATGACGTGATGCTGGAGAAGAAGATGAGGATCTGAAGAGGAAGGGGAAGATGAAGCTGAGGAAAGGGTAGAAGAGGAGCAGAGGTGCGGATGCAGGTCAATAGCGACAGTTACAGCGGATAAAAGCTAAAAACTGTATAATATCCATCAGAATATTAATTTTGATAATCAATTTAAGGTTTAAAGTATTTTTTTAAAGCAAAAGTGACCAACATGACCCTTTTTTAAAATTATTTTTTATGTGACAGTATATATATATTGGGTTTTAGACTGTGGGTCATATAAAACAAGCAACATGAAGAAGTAAATTTACTTATAGAGCACAGACGTCGACCAAAGTGCTTTACGGAGGAAAATTGAATCATGCGATAATTTGATTGATGATTCCAAACCGAACGACAGCGCAGATCAAATCAGAAAGAAAAACGAAAGCAACAAAGAGTTTGACAAAGAGGTCACGAGCAAAACAACAAAAGCATAGAATATCTTGATAAAACACGTCATAGTGGCCTTTAGTAGTCAGTGATCTGAGCGAAGAAAAGCATTTAACAGTTTAAGTGTTCAGTTTGTTAGTTGATTTTGTCTGTTGGCTGTTGATGAGTATTTATTTCACCAGCGTGCAGTGGTGTAATTTTTGGTTTGGTGCAACAGTTGTGGGGAAGCTCAGGTTGCACCCAGCTGTGTGTCCTCACCTGAACCTGCCAGGGAATCCTCACATGACCCCGTGTGAAAGGGCGGAACCCATTATCTATTCACATCAAGCGCAAACCGCCTCTCTGCGCTCTTAAACAAATAAATAGAGTTTTAAAAAAAATGATGCGGAAAAGGGCAGAGGTGAGTAGAGCTGAAGCGGAGCGATCGGGAACCCTTCAGGTAGTCGTGAAACAACCGATCTCAGGCGAAACGCTCATGAATGTTTAATTCAACTCGCAGGTTAATTGAATTTATAAGGGGAGGCCGTGCGTTTCTCCTTCAGCCCTGTTTTTGTAGGTTTAACTGGAGGATCTTTGATCTGCTGTTAAAAAAAAAAAAAAAAAAAATCAAGGGACTCGCTGATCAATAGCAATTAACAAGTCAAGGTGACTTTCGGCCCACTTAGACATCGTTCACACACCTAAGCCGTCACTCCTGAATAAAATGGACGATAAAGTCAAACGTACACTCAACCCCAGGCGGCAAAGTCATTTTTCATCCAGCCCACCGAGGGACAAAAGTCTGATCTAAAGAGCGTCTGGCAGACGACAGTGTGTCAGGTAGCAGGATTCAATATCGGACACCTGTCGGAAGCCGCGCACGCACACACACACGCACAAATATACACACATGCGCGCACAAACTGATGACAGGGTCATTTGCAGGGCAAGACCACAGTGAAGTGTGAAAGAGCTCCCCAGGTGCTCCATTACACCCCCCTCCCGCACTCCTCTCTTTCCTTTTTTCCCCCCCCTCCTCCTCCTCTTTGCTCCCATTTGCTCACACAGGTTTGGGCTTTTTTTTTTTTTTTTTTTTGGCGCCACCTCCTCTTCCCCTCTTATTATTTCTGTCTGTTTCTCTCATCCCTCCCTCCCTCCTTCCCCCTCCACCAGGTGCTGTATCCAGCCCAGCGCAGCCTGTGCAAGGTTGATAAAGCCTGGTTAGGTTATAGGGAGAGTCAGCGGGGCAGAAACAAAACGCCGCTGCCGGGTTTTAAATCTGAGCTCTGTCACCCGAGCACCGCTGGGCAACTGCTGCTCAGGGATGCACAGACTGGCTGTCTGGCTGGCGGGGAGGGCAGCTGTCTGGGTGACTGGCAGCCATGCTGAATGGGTGGCTCGCTGGCTGGGTGACTGAACAGCTAACTCGGCTGACTGCTGCAGACACCATAGAAGGTAAATGGAAGCTAAATGTTTTCAGGCTGCAGCTGATGATTAGTCGGTTTATGTCGTTTTTTTTTTTTAATCGATCATATAATCCAGAAAATGCCAAAAAAAAAAGAAGAAAAATGTTAATATTGCCGTCAAAACTGTTCGGTTTTGACCTTGCGGGACGAAAAATCCGACGTGCGGTCCCAGAGTTCGGTTCGATATGACACGCGGTGACCATCTGGGATTTATTTCAGACTTTAAGACTTAATCAACGATCTCGTCCAACACGGGAACGAGAACCTCGTGCTTAGAGCTGCTCCCATTGTTTCTCGTGAATCCCTCTGAGCACAGCAGCTGACTGGCTCCATTAAAGAAGGTAGAGAGGCAATTACAGGACGCTAATACATCCAATGATTATCACCGGAAAGCATTCTGCACACAAACAGTATATAGAAATGGAGTTTGCTCATAAAAATCTTAATGATTATGACTTTAACTATAGATGAAGGCGGAAGTCAATGAGTTGCCACAACTAGTGCTGGTGTCTTACTTCAATAGTGTAATGTATATGACTGATTCTACGTTTTTTAAGCACTAAGTTAAGGAGATCCTGCAAAACTGGTTAAAATATAGCCATCATATTCCCTTAAAGGTAGAGTGCGTAGTTTCCAGTGGCACGATAGCAACCAACTGTGTAGGAGGAACCTATAGTGGCAGAAGAAACACAAAAATCTGTTTCAGTGTCATTCTTAACCGACATGGATGGATTCTCGCGTGATCTCCAAATCTCCTGAGAATTCGGCTGGACCAAAAGGCCAAGCTGATATTGATCTCTTGCAGAGGCGCTACTTAATATTTTCTATACTAGACAATAGCTTTCACATTCACACAATCAATAAACCCAACATTAGCACTTTAGTGAGATGACACATGACTGACAAGCCACTAACAAGTGTAAACCGCACAAACAACAAAGAAGAGAATGAAAAGATTTAAAAGACAATAGATTCAAAAGCTATAATTGTACAATAGTTTACTAAAATTAGATAGAAACTTCAACACAAGTCAAATGAAATCAATAAGGGGATGAAGCACTATTTATATTTGTGTTATATTCTCAATCAAAAGCCAGTTAGGTGTTTTAATTCCTAGATCTCTGCTCTCATGTCTACCGCAGTAATGGCGGCGGGGCTTGAGGGTATTAGTCTCCACTAATTATTGTACAGTCAACATTGGGGAAAAAAAGCTGTAGATAATATCGGAAGGAAGAAAAGCATCACAAGTACAGGCTTGTTTCCACCTCGCTGCAGCTGCCGCTCTGTTAAGTTTACTTCTGCAAAGTATAGCGAGCATGATGTCATCGCTGTCTGCCGGGAGCATTGGTGCCGCCGGGAAACCAATACGTGCCCGCTGTGGCGGCGGCGCAGTGTGAGATGTGATTTTCTTCTCTTTTTTTTTTTTTCTTCTTCTCCCTTTTGTCTGGGACGTAAATGAGGGAGACGAAGCAAAAGACGACATTAATACAAAAAAAAAAAAGGACACCTTGTCGGAAGAGGCGGCCAGACAGAAAATGACAGAGAAGCTCAGGCTACCTTCACCATCTCCTCCCCCCCCCCCGCTCATAAATGTTAACTCGCTAAAGAAAACACAGACAAATACTCAACCAGACAGTGTGTGTGTGTGTGTGTAAATATGTACACACACACACACACACACACAACCACACAAACAGGAGCCAGACAGTGTGTATGAAGTGCAGCTTCAGTGAGTCCATCAAGTGTAATGATTGCAATAAATTCCCTCCTGGCTGCTTCTCTCAGCATCCTCTCCTCTCCTCCCCTGCATCCCTTCATCACACTCTCCCTGCATCCCTTCATCACACTCTCCCTCCTTCCCCCTACATCAAACACTCCCTCCCTCCCACTCCGCCTCTATCCATCAAACCCTCCCCTCCTCGCGCTCCCCTCCTTTCTCTCCTGTCTCCCCGCACAGGTTTCCTGCGTGATGTCTGGTGTGCCTGGCTGGACGGGCTCCACTCCTCTCCTCTCGCCTCCCTCCTTTCCTTCACTTTTTTCTTTTAGCTCCTCTCCTTTCTCATACTTTTCTTTACCCTTCCTCCTCTACCTCCACTTCATTTCCTCTCCCGTCCCCGCGTTTCCTTTTCTAAATGTTCCTTTCCTTCTTTCCCTTCATTTTCCTCTGCTCTTCTTTCGTTTTTTTTGTCTTCTCTCTTGTCTGCTGTGTCTTTCTTCATTTCCCCTCTTCTATTCACCTTTCCGTGTTTCTGTTCCGTTTCCTCCGCTCTCATTTCTTTCATTTCAATTACCTATCAGTTACCTTCTCTCCTTCTACTCGCTCTCCCTTTCCTTCTCTCTCCCTCGCCTTAACGTCTCTCTGTTACTTTTTCCGCTTTTTCCTCAGTCTCGTACCGGCGGGTGTTTGATGCCTGACACGCTGCAGAAAGGTGCCGGTGTTGACGACGCACGCCTTTTGTAAAAGGAGAGAAAACGCAGGCAAAATATGCCACAGGTGCTGCGGAAGAGGGAGGGAAAAAAAAATAGCTAAAAACGCAGGAAAATAAAAGTCTGATCCGAGTTCAGAACATTCAACCAGAAAATATTTAATTTATTATAACATCGGGGGCTCTTTGATGAATTAAATATCCGTCTGGAGCATTTTCCCTGACAGTCGACAGACTGTTTTCTTCCATTTGAAAGAGTAGGATGCCAGCAGGTTGGCTGCTTCTCCTCCGGTCTCCCCTCACCTTCTTGCATCCCCCTTCCCTTCATCTTTCCCTTCTTTTTCTTTATCCCCCCCCCCACCCCCGTCTTACACACACACACATCCCTCCATCATTCCCTTCCCTGCTTCCTTGTGGGCAGATAAATCATCTGCAGAGTGGCTGCAATGACTCATCTAGCATCTAGACCACCTCAGCACGGCAGCGAGTCATAGAGAGAAACACACAGAGAGAGAAAGATGCGCTCAAAGGGAAATTAATAGAGTGCGAGAGAAAAAGTCAAATGAGTGAGAGCGGTTGTGAATACTAAAGTCAGCCAGCGAGAGACCGACAGAGGGGAGGGGGGCAGACGGAGTGAAAATAAATAAAAAATAAAATAAAATAACGTAGCACTCATGGTCAGTGTGTCAGACGAGGCTCGGAATAAAAAAAGGAGGTGGAGAAAGAATGGAGAATGACAAATGTCCACGCGGTGATGATGATGATGTGGAGTGTGTGCGAAGGAGTCGGGGAGGCAGACAGAAGGCAGCTGTGGAAGAATAGATGGATGAGGGGGAGCACGGGGTAAGCGGGTCGCCTCAGAGACAGGAGGAGGAACGGGTGATTGACAGCTCTGCTTCTGAAGGACCTCGGCGGCGCAGCTGTCTGCCGCCTTTACCTGCGTGATGGAGTCTGTGTGTGGTGGAACCTCCAAAGACGCCTCACACACCCATACACATAACACCCCTGTAGCTGCGGCGCCTCGTCAAAGACCGATGAAGACGGATCTCTTGGAGCATGTGGCCGAGTGTGACAAATGCACTTGAGAGGCCTGGAGACTGTAGACAAACTTAGGCCGGATTTAACAAACGTGTGCACTAAGTGGAGATTTACATGGCACTAAATTGAAATCTTCACACCAAACCGAGCTAATTCTTACGTACATACCATAAATTACCAAATAGTAGCCGAGTTTCAATTAACCGCAGGGTGTATATTTTACATTTACATTACTGTAGTCTTACTTAAGTTACAACATAAGTTACATGGTAGTCATACTAGTTTAAAAAAAAAAGAATTTGAATAACTCATCACATTATGAAGCTCCAAGCAGAAAGGCCCCACCCCCTTTTGGGGGAAGGACTTGTCTTCACAAAACTGTAGGAACAGCAAAATACCCAAAAGCTGTTGTGTAGCAGCTTGTGACACAAACACATGAATCCAGACAACACTTAGCTTAATGCTAACTGGTTAGTCCATTCAAATATATGTAGATATGCAGATAAGCAATTTCTGGACACTGCCCTTATTTATTAAACTAGAAGAATCCTCAGTTTCTCTAGCACCTGGTCTATATCTGATCTGTTTACGCTGAAGAGTAACAGTAACATAAGAAAAAAGGGTTGATATAACTGACCTGACCTGTTTGCAATATATTTCACAACAAAAAACACATATGATGTCAATAATATTCATTAGGTTAGCATAAATGGATGTTAATATACTTGTTATGAACTGCATGTTGGTATTTATTGAAGTAAGGGACGCTGATTTTGTAAGTGTTATTTTCTGTTCTGTATTCCAACTTTCTCTAGTGTACAGTGCAGTGTGTAATTTGTTTATAGCCAAGGTTGCAGATTCCAAGCAAGTCCCTCAACGTGTAGGATAACAAACTCAAAAGGATGTATACAGAGCTATTCTGTTGATTTTCCATTCTGGGCGACCATAGAAAAGGGCCAAAAGGTAAAATATAAATTCATCTAAAAGAATCCAAAATACTTCTTCTTTGTAAGCATATGAAAAGGCAAGCCTGCATATACACAGAACCTAGTTTTCTATGGGAGTGAATCCAGCCAAAATGACCCTCCTCTAAATGTATAAACCTCAACAAGGATAAGACTACGACTGGAACACAAACAATATCAGACAGTCAGAAGATATGTTTGTGTGACAGACAGACAGAGGCGGAGAAGAGAATGTGGGGGTGTATAGAGTGCTGAAAGTTGTAGTTGAGAAGATGAAAAGGCGACGCAGCCACCTCGGCTATCGCTCTGGAAGACATTTTTAGTCTGTTTTTCAATTTACAGTTAATGAGATTTTCTGCAGCCTCTCTCTATTCTGTTGTTAGTGTTTATCCTATTCCGTCTTCTCTTTTATACCTCTGCAGTTCACCCTGTCTGAGCTGGATTGGCTTGTTTGTATAAATAGCTTCCCGCCGCAAACCTTGTGTGTGTGTGTGTGTGTCATGTGCGTGTGTGAATGCGTGCGCGTATATGTGTGTGCATGTGCCACTATGTTGTGAGTCTGTTGGATGTTCTTGTCTATCCCTGTGTATGTACACCAAACGGGCTGCAGCCCTGCTTGTGTGTGTGTGTGTGTTGTGGCAGTGTTCATTGAGGCATTTTCTCCTCCACAGCAGCTTGCGTTAGTGTCTGAGACAGTGTGTGTGTGTTTTTTTTCCCATTATCACCCAATCAGCCTCCTATACACAACCTCATCCTGGTGGCTCAGATTTAAGTGGGATTTCTCTACCTTTATCCTGCCTGTTTCCTCCATTGTTAGTTGTAACCTTTAGAGTTTAAGCTAGAGTTGCAGTATTGATCACCACACCCTCATCTATATTCTATTAACCAAACCACCAGGTGAGCTTGGAGATGCCCACACAGCCTTTGTGTCCTACACCTACCTATGTGGATCGGATATGAAATAGTGTGTGTAAACGTTTTGAAGCCCGGATTTCAGCATTTTGCCATCTTGTATTTTTGGAGCCAGCTATGCGTATATTGCTGCTCTAATCCGGGGTAGCCAGGGAAACGCTCGTCAATCATAATTGTGGCAGCGCCCTAAAGCTTAGCTGAATTAAAAAAAGTAAAAATTGTAAGTTCAATGACGCATATCACCATCCCTTCCTGTAAGGAAGTGGTCTCAAGACCATTTTTTCATCGTCTTGGTCTTGTCACGGCCTCAACAGTCTTAGGTCTTGGTCTTTGTCTCGGGTCTCTTGGTCTCACAATGTCTCAGACTGGCAGAGCGGTCTCAGAGGGACTAAGACTGAACTGGTCTTAGTCTTGAAGTGGTCTGTCTTGGTCTTGATTCACTCTGGTCTTAGTGGTGTGGTTTTGACGGGGCTACCTTGCAGAGGAAGAGACTTTTTTCTGCTGTCACACAGTTTTCAGTAAGATCGTGAGAGACTGACATGAGGATGGTGTCAAATGAACAGAGGATTCTCTTTGCATGCACCATCATATCCTGGTTTCAGAAGTAATGAAACCGGGATACTGCACATGGACAAAAGAAATGGAATATACATCAAATTCCTTTTGTTTTATTAAACAGCTTCTAGCATCTGAGGCCACTCACATCCTGTTTAATAGGCTTCTCTGGGAAGTTGAGTGCTTCAGATGTGCTGTACAGTCACTCCCAAGTCTCAAAACGCCCCATTTACACTGGTCTCACCAGTTCATCTTTGCACCTGCAGAGGGTGTATTTTGCATACATCACACAGCTCTCTGTAGTGCACCTTTAAGAGGCAGCATCCTAGGGTTTCTTTACCTCATACCCACCATATTACAGCACAGTATATAAGATATTAAATATCAATAAAAAAAAGAGCATTCTCAAGTTCTATACCTATGTTCCTTTTTAAAGTGACATGCTCGACATTGTAATTCTGTCTCTTACACGCTCTGCTCCTCCTTTTGTTCCTGTGTGTTCAAACAAATCTACTCCCCCGTCTCATTTTCCTTCCTCACTGTCTCCTCACAAAGCAGAAAAGGCCTGAAAACAACCATATAAAAATCCATAGCTACACATAGAGATCCCATAGCCCTGAGCTATGGGATCCCTGTGGGAATTTCTCAGGGAAGGTACACATTATCACTAATAACACATCTCTTAACATTTGTTATGGGTATATACTGACTGGGGTTGGTGAGGGTTTAATGACACTCTACGGATATATACACTGTGCATGTGTATGTGTGTGCGTGGGTGTGTGTGAATGAGGGGGAAGACACATGTTTAAAGAATATGTTTGCTTGAGGTAAAGAAGTCCTGTTTATATTTGTAAGATGAGTCGTATGATTCAGACTGCTGGGAACAACCTGTTTGTGTGAGTGTATGTGTGTGTAAAGGAAGCCTTCCACCATAAACCATATGCATTCACACACACTGCCCAAGTCCCACTGAGGTATTTGTTACGAGGTAAACACGCTGTATCATTGCTAAGGTCTTGCAAAGGTAATTGGAAGCAGAATGAGTCATGGTATAGGATGTGATAGCAGTGTGATATAGTATGACTGGAGCCTGAGGCCAAGCTCGCTTCCGTCATTCTTTTCTACCAGTATGCCGTATGTAGGAAACTTTCTGGACTAGTTTAATATGTGTAACAATGTGCTTATGTTAGTATATGTTTTCTAAGTGAAAGCTTAGTTTGCTTGCTTTCCACTACAAGTTTAATAACACTAGAGCTGCAGCGATTAATTAGTAGTTGCCAACGCTTATATTTATCGCCAACTATTTTGATAATCAATTAATCAGCTTGGGTGGCACAACAGGGCAGTTGGTAGCGCTGTTGCCTCAGAAGAAGGTTGCAGGTTCAAGGGTAAGGTAAGGTAGGTAAGGACTTTTCTATGTGGAATTCGCTGTGTCTCCAGCTTCCTCCCACGGTCTAAAAATGGTAATTGGAGGCTCTAAGTTGCCTGTGGGTGTGAGTGAATGGTGTGTGCCCAATGGTAGACGGGCAACCTGCCTTTGGTGTATCCCTGCCTCTCACCTGAAGCATGCTGGGATTGGCTCCAGCAGACCCCTTTGACCCTAGTTAAGAATAAACTGGTATTGATGACGGATGGATTAATGAGTTTGAGTTGAATGGGTTTGTAGCCTGTTGGTGTGGATACAAAAAGACATTTTAGGTCACATCTTTAGCTTTGTGATCAATATTTTACACCATTTTCTGAACCATACAACTAACCGATAATCGAGATATTAATTGACAGAATAGTCAGGCAGCCCTTGTCCTCGCAAATTTCAGACTTCAGACTTGACAAAGACACAGAAGGACAAAAACACATATGGAGAGCGCACTTTAAAAAGCAGCAGGTCACCAGACTGACGGACGTGTGCTAAGAATCAGGCTGAGATGACGAGTCTGTGCAATTAGCTGGCGTGATTAGATTAGGCTACTGTTCTGGATAAAGCCAAGGGATCTACTGGCCTAGTTGGGACACACACACACACTTACACACAAAGGACAACCACAGCTTTTAATGCCCGGCAAGTAATCCTGATTTATGTAACTGTGAGCTCGTCACCATAGACAGACAGGCGGTCTGGCTGTCAGCTGTTTAATTGTGTCTACATGATGAGAACAGTAAACTGCGGTCAATCAGGAAACTGATGTTCAACCACAATCAGCCTCATTAGTCATTAGTCTGTATTGTCATCCTAGATTAAACACTGAAAGAAGATGAAATGCTTCGTCCAGTAAAAAAAAAAAAAAAAAAAGAAAACTTCTTTCAATCAAACGAAGCGTGAATGACAAATTCCTCCGAGGATTATGTGCTAGGTGCTAATTTGCGGCTGAAATTTTCTAATACAAACACATTGAGTGTTTCTCAGGAATTAAGCTCACTGACCTTGTCTCTGTTTTGATTGATGCACACCGCGGTTTCATGAGGCTACTGTTTATTCGACCCTTAAGGTGAAATCCACTTGATGCATTTCCTGGCTTTTGCAAAAAAAAGAAAAAAAAAAAAAGAAAAAAGTCCCTTTGATTTGTGCCCGGGGGGATCTGCAATTGCAAGTCAAAACGTGGTCTCGTATTTACTGCTGATTATTTGATGGGGGGCGCGATAATGTTGCCTTGATTAGCGCCAGACAGCTTTAATTCGTAGATTGCAGTGGAGAGTGACTGCACACAGCAAGGACAAAAACAAAACTGTTTGCATGTTTACTGAATGAGTGGCTTTTATCTGGTTTCAGGCCTGTTTCATGATGAACCATATTCTTTTGTTTAAAAAAACAACAAAAAAAAAAGTGAAAACCAAAGATATTCAACGTATAATTGAAACCGAGCAAATCCTTGACTTGATTGGCTATAATTATAATACAGTATTTACTGGATGAGCTTCTTCGTGTCTGAGTAGTCTCATTTTGTGTCTTTAAAGGTGCAATATTTGACACCTTTTCTGGGTTTTATTTGAAGACCTCCGCCAAGCATATTGTGACTCCCACCCAACATTGTTGTTCCTAGGCGTAGTTAGTTTGCAAAGAAAACAAGCTATGCAGGCGCAATATATCACCATCGGGTGGTTCCAAATGATGGTACGTGTTTGAAGGTCCATTTACCGCAATGTTACCAAACAACAAAAAATTCAAAGGGATCCAGAAACCAGGATATCTTCTGGATCATTACCAAAGTTTCACCATCTGTTCACGTTACCATTCCCAACATTCGCTGAAAATTTGATGAAGATCCGTCCAAAACTTTTTGAGATATTTTTCTAACAGACAGACAAACGGACAACTGTCTGCTAAAACATAACTTCCTTGGCGGAGATAACGAAAATAAATTTGAAGTTTTAAGAATCAAAAACAGTCTCAATAAAGGGAGGTTATATAAATTGAGCACATGGAATTTGAAAGATATATTGTATCACCCTTCCTTTTTTTCATGACTGCAACACTAAACAGTTGTAGTTTTCCTTTATTCTTTAAAACAAAAAGAAATATTAGAACCTTTAAATGATAAATAAATCTAAAGTCAAGGTCCTTTTAGTGGCTGTTCTCTGTATCACAGGTGATGGAACTTTACTGTAGATGTTCAAGTCAATGTTCCACCAAAGATATCTAAAAAGAAAATAAAAAAGATTCGATTTTTGGAATATAATAATCTGCAGTATTGTGCCAGACAGTATTTCAATCTCAGTACACTGTAGGAGTATTTAAAGCTGGGTATTTTTCAGTTAGCACATTTGGTTTTTCACTTGGCACACTAAGCAGTTAAAGACACAAAGGCTTCCATCAAGACATTCAGAGCCTTTATAATATGGCTGAATGTGCAGACCGTTTCCTCTTCAGTGTGTGTGTGAAGATGTTAAACTGTGTCTCATCCCTGGTGGAGCGGTGCTGATGTCAACATATGGTCAAAAGTGGTCATATAATTAATGAGCCTGGGCCTCAGAGCAACAGAGAATAACCCTGCTCATTAAATCCCGAGGAAAAAAAACTTTCCTAATGTATAGTAACAGCGACCTTTGGCTGATTAATGCGGAATGATCAGCGCGCAGTGACTGGGAAGCTCCGAAAGGACTCGGAGCTGCAGTGCTTTAACTGCATTATTATCACACTCATTTTCCTTAGTCAGCTTCTTGTCTCGCTGCAGTTTTTATGGCTGCTGAGAGACTCGACTGAGAGATTAAGGACTCATAACAAGTTGTTTCATGTAGAGTGTCACCTCTAATGTCCTTTCAGAGCAGAATGCAATGAGCCATTAGGTCTGACCTATCTACCCTGGCTCCTTCTCGGACTCTTAAATGTCACCGCGGTTGCAGTGGAGTCTCTGGCGTGAAGCAGAGGCTCCCAAAATGAGGTCAAGGGACTTCCAGGAGTCCGTGAGCGGACGGAGGAGCCCTGTTGGTGCTAATTTACTGAATTAAACGAGCAAATTAACATGACTCTGTTTTTGCCATTGCATTTCCTCATATATAACATATGTAATTTTGAGTAAATATGTCACAATAAGTGTGCTAAAATACATCTTTAAGTGTTATATATCATAATTTTACATCTCAGAAACGCCAAACAACCGACCAACATTCATCAGAATCTGATTAGAATATGAGACTTCAGCTTGTTGTGGCTGAGCCCCGCCCACTTCAAACCAGCGAGAGGAGTGCAGAGACAAAAAAGACAAAAGTGAATCCAACTTTGGATGTCGGAAGCCAATATTCACGGCAAGAAGCTGATTGAGGAGAAGTTTTCAGTTGGTATTAATCAATATAGCTGTCTACGGTTTAATAGCTCACATTTCACTCGCACATAACTGGAACCCTACATCAGCGGCCTGATTTTATCTTTAGCTTATTGGACATAAATCAGGATTGGCCGGTTTTGTGTTTGAGCTGTTTTATTACCATTGTCGTTTTGGCGTAGCTTTTCCACCAGACAGCGCTGCTTCACCGCTTTTAGCAAAATCCTTGTGAGTTAAAGGTACAGTGTGTTAGGTTTAGTGACATTTAGCAGCATCTAGCACATATGTGTCAAACTCAAGGCCCGGAGGCCAAATCTGGCCCGACACCTCATTTTCTGTAGCCCCTCAAATTGTGTGATTTATTGAATGATGGGAAAGTGAATTTATGTTTGACACGCTGGTCACGTTGCCTTTGTACGACTTCGTTAACTCCAAAATCTTTTCTCAATTGTCCACCAACGTTGTTTAAAAACAGGAAACTTTCTGTTTTTCCTTATTTTCCTTTGTTGATGTACATCTGTCATTACTTTCTTGCACTTTCTATTCTTTAATATTTGGCATAGCAACACAAAAACATTAGTTCCAATCTTTGAAAAATCCATTAAATAAATAAAATTGTTAAAGTGCTTATCAGCACTATTATATTCTTGTACGAGTCTCTAGACATCTGTGATGATTTTCAATGTGTTGCTGCAGCATTTATAATAATTAGACACTAACAACAATCTAACATTATTTCTGCATCAGCATATTTTTAAAATTCTGTTTAAAAATCGTAACAAATTGTCACCAGAAATTGAATAGCTATATTTCTGTAAAGACAAAAATCCAAAGTTTTAGCAAAAGTCCCTATAGCAGTTTTTTGGTGTACAGCACCTCCAGAGGTAGGTGGTGGTACTGCACCGCTCATGAATATTCACACAGTGTAAAAATTTGCAGCTTTTCATTGGCTGGCGTCATACAGTCCTCATAATTACTGGTTTTATCAAACGGGTGCGTTATACCTTTAATCGCCTAATTACAAACCATTATCAAATGCCTAAACCCTAAATGCGGATGTGGTGTTACAGAAAACACTTTCTACAAGAAGCGATTCTAAAAGGAAGTGGACATTATTTGAATGGGTAACAAACTTTGCCGCAACCCCCGGGATTTTGCCGTGTGGATATCAGAGAAGCTGGAGGTAAGAAAAACACACCACGACATGACAGATTTAGAATCGATTAAAGCTTTACTTTGAACATTGTTCGGCAGAATAAGGTTAGCTCTGCACAGTGATAATATTAGCATCAGTTTTAAGGTGTTTATTGATCAAAGCTTTACTTTGATATTGGGCGGTAGTATAAGGTGCAATTAAGATCTGTATGTCTGTTGTTAGTTTGACGATAATTTAGTGTAGCTTCGGTTAGCTAGCGCTAAACGTTAGCTAGCGCTATAAACGCTAGCCCCGTCTGCACTGATAATGCTAGCCGCAGTTTTAGACGTTTTCAGTTGAAAAGGTGAAGCAGTCTTAATACAGTTAGTGTGACTGAGTCAGAGTTACAGTCAGAGAAATATAATTTCTTCACACAGTGCTTTTCACACACGTTACTTGCTTCTCCTTTCGTTCATGTTTACAGGTGTTACTGAAGGTGTGTGTGTGTGTGTGTGTGTGTGCTCAGGAAAGTCTTGATTACTGCATGTCCTGTATTGTGGAGTAATGTAGTTAATTACATGAAGTTAGTGTTGGAGGTAAATCAAACGGCTGCTGCAGCAGCTTGCAGATTATATCATTACATCATTTATGTGTGGTTACTGAAATATCAGTGCTATTAACTCATTGTGTTGTCAGTGATGTAGGATGTACAGTTAGTCCTATCAATATAGTGAAAATGAGCTGAGTTATATTTTATTATTTTGTATGCTATTTTTTCCATGTTAATATTTCAGTACAGTCTAATAGTGTCTGTTACATGTCAGTACTGCAGTCAGTTAGCAGACTGCATGTTGTGACTATGTCAGTAAGATAATTAAACTGTGACAGATAAACCGATTAGATTTCTTTCTGTACCTTTACTGAACATTTTTTCCATGAGATGTTGGCAGTGAGGCCACACAGAGTGAAAATTAAACCTAAAGAAGAGGCAGTATATTTTCTTCCCAGTGAAAGGACAAGAATGGGTTCATTGTAAAATAACTCAATCAAAGGCACTTTTAATTGTTTTAATTTAATTACTTTAACTTTAATTTAACACACTCTTCCTGTGTTCTTTGTTCTGTTCGGCCGAGAAGATGACTTCCTTCTCGGGGAATTTATGAGCAAACAAGAACATGAAAACATTTATAAATTCATAATTTTTGTAATTTCAGTGTTGATGCAGCCAAAGAGGACGATTCCTTCGGGGGACTAGTGAATAATGATCATGTGAGCCCAAACAGCGGAATGAGGACGATCACCGTGGGTAGACAGTCTCATCTGTTTTTTCGCGATCAAGGATATCGGGCCAGGGGAAGAGATAACCTACAACTATGGAGACTTTGACTCGCCGTGGAGCTTAAAGGTACAAACGGGACTTTAATTTCAGCTTTATTCAGTCTCTGAGTGTGTTTACATGGATATAAGTGTCATGGGATATGTCTCAGAATGCAGATTTAGTGAAATAATCTGAGTTCATTCACTCTGAGATGAGTGGAAAAGCTGTGTTTTCAGTTCCACAGTAACTTAAATTCTGGTCCAGTTACAGCAGAAACTGGCTCTGTGGAGGGAACCTCTTTATTAAAAATGATCAAAACATAATCATAGCCGTTATAGTCAACTAACAACTAATCATTAAATAACCAGTAAGACACAACAAGACTTGACATGTAGGGACGTGTCAAGTCTTGTTGTGACTTACTGGTTATTTAATGATATTTCTTTCTTTTTCAGCTGAAGGGTTCAACTGATGAAGATCCTCAACATGCTACCTAATGTCATTTCAATGTTGATATTGACTATATTGATATATGCCTCAGACAGTATGATCCTCTACCTCAGTCCACCAGCATAGTCCTTTATTGATTAATTAACGGTATATTGGCCCATCTATGCTATGCTTTAAATATTCCCTTCCTTGCATTTTGGGTTTTCACCAACATTGTGAATCTGAATATTGTAATATATATTCAATATTCATGAAATTGTTCACAAATATGAAGAAAGTGGAGTTTTGCCTAATCTCCATAAACAGTCTGTTTTCTTCTTCTTCTTTTAATCTTTATAGTGTGTCTCAACAATGGCAATAAAGATCCCAGGAGGAAACAAAAAACAGCAATGGTGTCCAGCTGAGGTCGCGGCAGTGATGAGACATTTCAGAGATTGCGTTAAGAATGCGAAATTAGCAAAAGAGATTTAATGTGAGCAGTGCTGTAGCCAATTGTACGATTCCAAAAAAACGAGATAGAAATGTCCGAAACAGCAGCATATGTCTTAGGAAGAAGAGTGAACGGTAATCGCAGAGAATGGTTTCTCTGTTTTTTTTTTATGTTTTAATGACTTAAACAGAAAGTTTCTTAAGGCCTGTTGTTTTACTGCAGAGAAGTCCTTGCTAAAGTTTGAGTTGTTCAAAAGTTGAGTTCACTTATCACTTATCTTTTTCCAAGTCTTGTATGTTTTTAACAGTGAACAGTTACAGTATGATTTTGTGACAAATGCATAACCGTTTGGAGAAGTAGGTGTTGCACTAGGTGAGTGATTCACTTGTGACATTAAAAACGGATTCTTGCTCACAGACTTCTGCCTCTTGTATATCTTTATTTATCATCTATCAACGTTTTAATGGATGTATTTATCAACCAGTTCACAAAAAATGCATTGTTTCAGTATCGTGCCAGTATTTGTTTGTTTTAACCATGTCCCATTAAGTCATGTTAGACCCTGCAAATCACTTCAGTGACCGTGTTTGTGTGCTGTTTAGCTACTGTCCTTATAATTTGAGTAGTCCTTATAATGGTCATATATGTCGTGGGCGGAGCTTAGCAGCTCGTTATGGATGTCCTCCTAATTATGCACGTTGTCAGGTTGATATATTTTGAGTTGTGTTGTGTGTATTCAATATTTGAAGTGAAATTTGTGTTATATGCCTCCAAAAAGATTCTTCTTAATCTACCCTGTGTTTGTGAAGCAAGTGGAAAGGGGTGTCCCTCCAAACCACCCGAAAAAATGTTTGGAAAAATGTCATTGTAGTACATAAAAAACCTGTGTGTGTGTGTGTGTGGTCTAAAGAATTAATTTCCTTCCTTCCAGACAGTCAGTCAGACTTCTCTCTCAGGGGAGGCGGGGCTCTCCGTTCAGCTGTGCTGTCTGATTTCCTTTTTACTTTTTTATTCATATTCTATTTTGCTCAGTCAGAGGGGATGAGATGGATCTTTGGCTGCGTGACTGCAGCTTGTAATGTCTCTGCTGCCTCTAGCTGCCGCCGCCGCTGCACACGCCGCTGTGTCTCTCTGCGTGATCCCGTCTCTTTATGTCTCTGTATTCAACCATACGTGCGTGCATAGTTTCGTGTTTACATATTTCTGCAAGGTTGGACTTGTGTTTGTTTGCCTTCCGTATTCTATTGTGTACTCAGGTCTTCATTGTGGAAGGAGGTAAACTGTTTTCACAGAGGCCTTTAAAGAGAGCAGCCTTTTGTTTGATCTTTTTTTTTTCTTGTATTCTATCCTTTTTTTTCAAAAGACTGTAGTTGTTTTCTTTATTGTCTGCATTCCCTCATGTTTGATTTCAGTGTAGATGTTTTGTCCTGCTTTTATCATCTAACAGTTTTAAAACGCACTTCAATCAAAACATGCAGTTAAGTGCAGAGAATGAAACGGTATTGATTTTTCACAGTAAAACAACAAAATGAGTTAAAGACCTGATATTCTTACACGTCTTTTACTTATTATTAGTGATCTGTGCCTTTAGATTTAGAATTTAAAGTCAGAGTTGTTGAGTTGGAGTAAAAGAGCATAAGAAATGTTGGCAAAACAGAATTAAATAAGCTTTAATCATGGTGGATACATGTAAACACAACTTGATTAAATAATAAAAGGATGGAACTTGTGGAGATAGGAAATGGGAAGTATCTTCCATCCTCCAGTCGTCTCTTCTCTTGGCAGCACTTGCTAACAGTAAAACATCTGAAATGTCCAGATATGATTTGAAAAGGTCATAAACTGCACATGGAATGTTCATGTTTAACCAGCTCATCTGCTCTATGTTACCTCACCCCAAAACAAATGAAAGCGGCGACACTTTGTCTAAATCAGCAACAGCTGCAGTCCTCTGCCAGTAATTGTTTCCATGAAATTATTTTGATGCGTTTTGAAGTATCGCAATAGAGAAGTTGAATGGAAACGCCTAAAAATTGAATGTTTTGGCTCGCTTGACTCTATTTTCTGCCTTTTATTGGGGGGGAAAAAAAAAAAGGTGCGCCATATGTCTAAATTCCAAATGGATCCAAGCTTACGTGTTATTTGCCCTGAAAATAGTGTCTCACAAATCCTCCACACGCAAACACAAACACTCTACCTCTTCAAAACTATCTGATTGCGTGTCCATTGTGGTGGGAAGGAACCCAGGAAGGACCCGGGAGTACAGCCTGGTTTTAATGGAGCCTTAGCAGCGTAGCCATTAAGGCTTTTTATTTTCCTCCTCCACTCCAAAAAAATCTGCTTTATTTCTTGTTTCTTCAGTTTAATGTTGTTTTGTCCACTGTGCAGAACAACAGCAAAAAAAGTTTCCTCTCTTCTCAACCTAGGGTTGCAAAGGGGGGGGGGGATTTCTGTTAGATATTCCAGAAACTTTCTATGGGAAGTTAAGATGGGGAATTTTGGAAATATTCCAAATTTGAAACCCTTGTGGATCTCTTTTCTGCTGAATGATTCGAGCCTTGAGGAAACTGTTGGCATTTTGCAGTATGCTGCTACATTTACAATAAAAAGAAAGCTCGTAAAAAACACTAATGCAATGGCATGAACAGAAATACAGTCGGCTAAACAACTGGAATGGCCTCCAAAATACTTGAGAATTGTTGTATAAATTCTTGTATGGTTACGATCAAAATGAAAAACAGCTTACAGTTTGCACTTAAATCCCCAGCTACCTACTGTTTAAACTCATGTTAAGTTAAATATTTATACCATTATAGATAAATATATTTACCACTTTATTATTATCAAAACTTAATTAACTTTATATAGCTCGCAGGCTCAAAAGTGGCTTCAATAGTCTTGTGCTTTGGACTCAGAAGTGTTGCCTCCCGGGATCTAGAATGTGACTATACTGGCATTAAATCCGGTTGTTTTAGCCAAACTTATGCTACAATATATTTTCCCCAACTATTAACTAGTGTTAATGGTCGACCTTAACTGCGGTTGTGGTAAAACTGTGATTATGTGATTATTCAAAGTAGAGTGTTTCTTACGTGTTCTGAAACATGTCTGCAGGGGATCGTTAAATGTCAGGATAATCTTTCAAGATTTGCAACTGTAGAAATGATTTTGGTGAAATGCGGCCAAACTACAGGAACACAAACCAGTGGAGAAGCAGCAGCAGCAGTAGGCTGGATATCTTCCGTCAACCACTTTACATCCATTGTTTTTCTCCCTAAAATGACATCATGGCGTATGTATGAGCCCAGTGTTTATGCCCACAGACAATCTCTGTTTTGATTTCCTCTAATCCCTCTTACTCCCCCCCCCCCTCCCCTTCTGTTGTCTGGGTTTGATGGCTTGGGACAGCCAGCCAATCAGCATGGCTACTGTACAAGCACATCAGGAGACATTTTTAGGCAAATCCTTGGAGAGCCCTTGAGGAAAGGCCTTTGATCAGTTGTCTCTTTATTGAAGTGTAGGCTAATTTTGCCCGATGGCTCTTCTCTCCCTCTCTTTATGGTCTTGTGTGTGGAGCTTGTCTTTCAGTATGGATCGTCAGATTAAGCCTATAGCCTTTAAACACATCACGCTATCCATCTCTCTCTCTCTCTCTCTCACACACACACATTAAAGCTTCGTCGGCTTGTGCCAAATGCCGCATTGGTTGAGAATGTGTTCATTTATTTATTTCTAAATGCATTTACTCCTTGTTTACTGCCATACGTGTGCACATGATTTCTCTTAATGGCTACAGTGTGTCTTTTCTTTGTTAGATTGTAAAGTAAGTAAAGCATCTGGATTAGAGCAGGACTCCTGTCAGATTGAAACTATCCAGCGTCCATCAGTGCAGCTGTTGAGTCCATCTCTCCATGGCCGTGCATCTGTATGGTGTGTGTTTGTGTGTGTGTGTGTGTGTGTTCGTGTCCAGCCTCCCGACAGCCGTAGTTGATGCGTGGCCAGATTAGGCCCGTCATATTTGTCACACTCGGCTGGCAGTCAGCGTGACACGAGAAGTCAGCTCAGACAAGGATGAGACGAATGACGCCTCCGCCGCTACCTTTTGTTTGCTTTCGCTTTGCCCCCCCCCCTCTCCTTTTGCATCATTTCACACTTTCAGATGCCATTATTTTCTCCCGGCGGCGAGTGAGGTATTAGATAATTCCTCCGAACAAAATAATAAAAGAAAAATACATTTTCCGGCTATTTCCGCTCCGTTATCAAAGAAACGCAAAAAGACGATACGCGCCGGGGATGTAACGAGCGCACCGCCGCTCAGCCGGTTACCCAGATAAAAACCAAGCAAAGTCTCAATAAACGGCTTTATTTAGTTGAGGACTGATCTTCGTCAGCGAGTCCAGGGACAGTGAGACTGAGAGCTGCTACTATAAGTACATTAAGGGATAAAACCTGATAACACCTGTACCTCCCACCATTAATGGATAATATGAAGTACTGCAGCAGCAGGATTTTGAGGCTGATACAAGCTGGGAAAAAAAATGGTATCAGCTGTTTCTTTCTCTTTTTTTTTTTTTCATACGCATAAATATCTTTGATAGGATGTCTTAAGTGAATTGTAAGTTGTGTACCGATAGGGGTATTTAACCGGACACAGCTGCAGCCCACTTGGTGTGGGCCCACGCCCTCCCAGCATCTACACCATGGTCTGACAGATGTGAGCTGCTTCATTGACGTCACTAGATGAAATCAGTCCAAATATATTCATCAAAAATGTTTGATTTTTTTTTTTCATGACGGAAAAAAGGCAAAATCAATGTCCTTTAACCACTGGCTGATGAAATTAACATGCATTTATTTGTTAAAGTATAAAGATGAGACAAGATCGACTTCTTACTTCTACTTAATTAAATAAAAACTATCTAAAAATATCTTTTTTCATCACAGACTTTTTAAATTACAACCAAAAAAGTTCCTTCACTGGATTCGCATCACTTGTACAGGATGCATTCAACTCGGTCCGTTAACTCACTTCAAAATAGGTCCGTGTGTCACACTGTACTAAACAAAGGTTCCTAACAATAATTCTATTAACATTTCCTACCGTTACAGATACCTGCTTAGATTAATTTTGATGTCAGACTAAAAAAAGAATTGATTTCACAAGTTTAATTCCTGCCTCAAAACGAGATATTGGACATGACATCACATTAGGGACTGCAGTCCAGTTAGGTGCGGTTTAAAGGAACAGTACGTAACTTATTTCCGATTAAAATGTCTAAAATTGACTAGAGTTAAATATGATGTTGAGTTGTGTACTTTCACTGTCCCAAAAATCCCACCAATTTTCAAAGCTAGAGAAATTCACAATTATTGATTTTAATACAAACAAGGGCTACATAGCTGGCTCTCAGTGTCCTCTGTGTTTATGTGACAGTTAACCACAAGTTGACATTAATTTTTATCCAGTTTTAAGCCAGTTTTACTTACCAGAAGTCTGGATATTACTGTATTTTCCGGACTATAAGTCACGCTTTTTTTCATAGTTTAGCCGGGGGTGCGTCTTATACTCTGGAGCGACTTATGGTAACTGGACGGTAACTTTTAAAAACAACTGAGAAGGGCTTTAAAAAAAACAGCACCGAAAAGAAAATTGCGAGCTGCAAGTAGTAAAATATGACGTCTGACATCAGCGACGTAGAAGAGGAAGCGCCGCGTCTTCTACCTCCGGAGTTAGAGGAGTTGATGAAAAGTGACTTCATTGCAAAGTGATTTCATTGGATTTTAGTGACACGGATGGTTTTGGTAAACTTCTTAGCATGTTATTGATGCTGTAGTTATCGGAATAACTCTTAATATGTTATGTTAACATACCAGGCACGTTCTCAGTTGTGTCATGTAACGTCAGCATACCATTCAGCCTGTTGTTGCTTCTATTCTATTTTTATTTTAAATTGTTCATTTCAATTTTAAATGACATGTCTGTTTTTTTTTTATCAAATAAATTTCCCCCCAAAATGTGACTTATATATGTTTTTTCCTTCTTTATTATGCATTTTATGGCTGGTGCCGCTTGTACTCCGGAGCGACTTATAGTCCGGAAAATACGGTAATTCACAGAAACAAACAAATGTTAGCGTTAGCTTGTGTAGCAGCATGAAAAGAGGGTGTAAAAAAACCCATAAACATACGTAATGAATCTGACAAATGCCTCATTTTGATTACTGATAGTATCCAAAGGATCAGAAAGACAACAAGGATTAGGAGAAATAATGGTAATAAATGAATTTATGCTGTGAGAACCAGTGAAGAAGTGGGCGCATGTGCTGCTAGCGGCACGTCACACTGTGTGTTTGCACTTCACAATGTTGTAACGTTTGCTATCACATATCAGGCAGTACCAACACTAGTGGTGATTGTCCACTGCCAAGACACTTACCCACAACAGAAAGCACTGCACGGATATCAGCTTGTTAGGTCAGTTATGTATCATGTCTGACTCTTTTATTTTTTTTATTGCCCTATAAAATAGCGCAACAATCTCCTGAGGGCATTAAAATATTCACAGAAGACTAATACCTCCGTGTGTAGCGGAGGACGGCCTTTACTGAACACACGGCACACACACGCTATAACTCACTAACAGACAGATGAATAAATGAAATCCAGGAGCCAAAAAGACAACAACATGATTCTCTCATGAAACTGTTGAATAATCGCTGCGCTGTGCTGAAGATAAATGTCCTTTGGAATCATTCTGACGTTTCATATTTTACCTTGTACACACGTTATGTTGTAGTTTCATGTATGCAGTGTACAAAATGACCAACTGTCGGTTTAGAGTAATTAATCACGTAGATTGCTTGTCCAGACTGACCGCTTCGCTAAAATGCATGAATATTGTGACTTCTAAGGTCTTCACAGGTCTAACTCTGACTTTCTGTCAACTCTCCCTTTTCCATATGGTACGATATGATGTGTTCGTGAGAGTCTGGGCCAAAGTCGAGAGGAGGAAAGGACAGGACTCACCTGCGTAGCTCGCGAGGTTTGAAGGACAGATGAAGTGCTGTGTGCATGAACCTAAACAAAACCGTCTCAGTAGTGTTGCTATTACCTACAGTTAAATAGCCGTGCATTGAGTTAGAACAGCAATTTAACATCTGTGTGAGCAATTAAACACCATCAATTACACCTTCATTGCACCACACCAGTGCTGTGAAGGTGCATTAATTGATATTTAAAATAAAAAAAAAAAAAAATCCTTATCCCAAGTTTTGGAGATAGTTTAGATAGGTTTCATCGCAAATTAAGCACATACCGTAGTGTACTGTCACAGCGAGTTTCCGGGTCCTCTGGAGTAACAGAACTTTACAAATCACATTTGTGTTGATCTCTTTCGTAACGGGGCGGAGGCAGAAAACTCCGGATCTGATATGTCAAAACAAGTGAAAATAACAGGTCTTAAAGTTCTCTGGATTTTTTTTTTTTCATATTTCATATTCCGGGCTGTTTTAGATTGGAAAATGAAATGTCATCAAGCCAGACTCTGTGTGCTCAAAGGTAATGAGTAGTATTTTCGACAGACAGCAAATTCCGGGTGGTGCAGAAACGTTCCTCGCTTTAAGCCCTGAAATAAACAAAACAAACAAAAAAAAAACTATATGGATAATTACATCGAAAGTTGTAGCTGTGAAAATATATATTTTTTTTTAATGTAGGCCTTAAAATGTTGAAGACTTCCGTTGATGCTAAAGATACAATACATAACTGTACACTATTGTTTTCTACACTGTCATTTTAAATAATACCTGCATACAGAACATGCATTTATATTAAAAGAGATATAAGTGTGAGCTCCAGTAATCGTCGACTGAGTCTGTAACTTACATAGGCTTGGTGAAAAGTGAACGTTGTCCTTGCTTCCTGTCCTTGTGAGACAAACGGAAGGCCGAGTCCTCGCTGAGGTGCGAGACAGTAGCTGCTGGGCTCGACCTTAAAAAGCCGCTGTTAACTGCAGCCTGGCCACAAGCCAAGCTCGTCCAACCTCTGTGCACTGATGCGGGCTGCACACAGTCAAACCTTCACGCAACCGCTCACAGGTCGCATGAAACTGAATTTTCCGCAACTTGACAGTTACACAGAGCAAATGAAAAAGTCTCATGTATCACTAGTTTTATTTCATATAAATCTAGACTGATCATTTTTCATTTTTGTCATATGTTTCCTTTTTATCCTCCTCACTAGATCATATGAGTTGCCATTGAGCAGGCAATACAGGAAAATGCTCAAACAACTGTCGTGTCAAAGTTAACTAAGCTCTAAAGGAGCTTTGCCTAGCATTAGCTCACATTTGTTTGCCGGTTGACATCATCTGCCATGTTATTGATTGGCTGTTGCATGATTTTTTATTTTTTTTTTTAGCTTCACAAAGCTGAGAGTTTTTTTAACTGTTGCAGCTGACTTTCAGACAGGTTTCAAACCCACTGTTGCAGAGAGCTTTACACCAATCCAGTCGCAAGTCAGTCCCCAGGTTTCACAGTGTAAAGCCAGCCCAAGGATGGGACTAATGAAGCAGAATAAAGTGGATCTCACATTAATCATTTGGGGGTCGTGTATAATCTTCATCCCTCTGTGCGTGACAGAACGGCTGTTTCCTTAAATCACCCCCCCCCCCACCTACAGGTCATGTACATTATCCAAATCTGCTCGTGAGCCTGTTGTTCAGGCATTCATCAAACGTTATTTATGGAAATTATAAAATCAGAGAGTATCTCAGAAGTACAGTTATCAGCTGATGTACAGTGGAAACCAATGTGACAGGGTTATGGCGGACAACAGCTCATCTTTCCCTGCTGATCCATATGTATCTGAACTTATTAGAAGTCGCATGGTGAAGACCATTTTGGATGGCAAACGCTTCATATTAGCTTCAAATAACATGTTAAAGAAGTGTGGATTTTGCCCCCCTTTAATTACATTATGAAAGACTATTGTAACTGGTCAAACTCTGGAAACCTGATTAATGTTTAAGCACAGACTTGAAATAATTGTGAATCCCTCTTTTAAAGGTACAGTGGGTAACATTCAGTAGCATCTGGGACTGTAATAAAATATTCAAATATGTTTTAATTAGTATATAATTCAATCAAATTGAGAATTATTGTGGTTTTACTATCTTAGATTGAGTATTTTTTTTTTATCTATATTGAAACCTGTGTCTATATGGAACTACAAAGCTTACCATGTTACTTTAGATAATTGGCCTTTCATCATAGATTCTCAAACACATTGGTGTTACTCAGTTGGTTGCAATCTGCAATCTCGCCACTAGAAGCCACCAGAATCCACACAGTGTACCTTTAAATATGACAAAACAAAAAGTGAATGTGCTTTCCTGCATTTATATAGATTTGTTACAAATGTAACAAAAAGAAACACAATGAATATAATCAGTGCTTTCCCCACTAATAATAATTCTACAACAAAAAGAAAAGGCTGCATTATTAATGCACTGACACTAGGATCGCATTTAGTTTCTGTGACAGAGAACTGATACCTGATTATAAATAATGATGTATTCCAGTTTCCAGTCCTTTACCTCATAGTCTTTGATTGATGCTCACTTCTAAAGCGTTTTTAAAGGTTACAGGTTAGTGTAGTCGTTTCCGCCCTGAGTTGTGTCTGCAGGGCCGTCTGTATATTTTGCCTGAGAGGCAAAATCCAGGGCATAAAAAGTTGGCAAAGGCACTCACTGCTCCTCTTAAAGCTTAATTGCTGTGAGTGCACAGTAAGAAAGGTCACACGGATCAGCATATCAATATTTTTGTCAACTCAAAGCTTTTCTCACCAGGATTTTGGCAGCATGGAGAGTAAGGTTTATTGTTTAGAAACTAATACTGGAGTGGACAAAAAAAAAAGATTATTAAAAGTGAATGCGACATGTCATTTCTGTGCATTCTTCTGTGTCTGCGGTGTTTTTGTTGCGGTTTAGAATAGTTTTGCATCCAACCAGACGACATCTCCTCTGGGGCTTATCCAGCAGTGTGCATGTGTTGTTGTTTTTTTTCCCCAGCACCATGTGAATGGAGGCACACACAGAAACACTGCATGTCCACAGTTGCTCTTATTGTTTGAACACGAGGAAATAAAATTGAATATCACCCTCAGCCATTCATAATCTCCGAGACACGCACATAGTTATATTGTCCAGCAGCGAGACGGCTCATATTTCCTCCAGCCGACACTGTTAGATAAGACTCAGACCAAATGCAAACACTCCATGCCGGCCGCATTTTTAAAATGACTCTTTTTCTCCACGTCTGTTCCAGCAGAACTCTGAATCACCTCGGCAGCCCCGCTTCTTTGCCTGTTATGCAATGGCATTCTTAGCATGCTTGGGTTTTCAGTGTAACAGATGCGAGCAGCCCCATGGTTAAATAGTCGGTTCCCCAATCCCTGTTTGTCTGTCTGACTGCTGTCTCACTGATAAGCACACGTCCCTGTGTGACCCAGTGGAGGCCTCATAGCTGGCTGTTGGAGTTGCTAGTTGTCCCCATATGTTACCATGACAAACTGATACTGCGCACAGAAATATACTCCAGCAACGCTATGATGGAAAGTCTCCTTACTCTTCCTCTCCGGGGAGGTAAGAGGTCATGTACAGCTCAATAACAGCAGCTCTGCAGCTGGTAAAACTTAAGAATTAGGTTCATACCAGGGCTGCACTTTCTTTAATTGATAGTCAACTGTGTAAACAGTCAACAGAAAGGGCCACATAACTAGTAGTTTCACAATGAATGCACATTTTGACCTGAGTGTACCTTCCTGCAACTCTCTTTTCCACCTTTTAGGGGCGCTTTCACACCACTAGTTTGATTATTTGGTCCGAAAATATAATGTTATACTAATTAGCATATAGACCCCAGCGTGGTCCACTTTCACGCCTGCAAATGAACCAAACTGGTCCGTTTGACGTTTCATGAATGTTTGCGGTTGAAATAAGCACCAGTGCTGACTCATTGTGGAACGACATGTTCATACATTGCTAATTGCTCTGCATCCTCTGCATTGGCCGTTCTTGGCAAAATATCTATTTCCAAAATGAGTCGCGTCTTGAGAACAATCTATGGATGCACTGGAGTCACTGAAGACGCATTGTGCTCCATTTCAGGCAGAGGGAACATGCTGTTTTCATGAATGAGGTCATATGAGATGGAAAGATGTTCCAAAGACCCACAAGGTACACTGCCGTTGAAAAGCTTGGGGTCACCCAGACAATTTTGTGTTTTTCATGAAAAGTCGTTCTTTTATTTACCACCTAACATGACTTCACAAGGGCTTTCTAATCATCCATTAGCCTTCTGACGCAATGAGCAAACACATTGTACCATTAGAACACTGGAGTGATAGTTGCTGGAAATGGGCCTCTATACACCTATGTAGATATTGTACCATAAACCAGACAATTGCAGCTAGAATAGTCATTTACCACATAACGATGTATAGAGTGTATTTCTGATTAGTGTAAGGCTATCTTCATTGAAATTGAGTGCTTTTCTTTAAAAAATTTCTAAGTGACCCCAAATATTTGAATGGAAATAATTAAATTAATTAAAATAATGAGTACCTCCTCATTTGGACCTGAGTTTGCGTTCTCACCAGAGGACCGCACCAAAGTTCAGCACTTCAGTTGTCATACATACATGTCATACTGACTTATTGTATGATAAGGAGTATATAAATGTTAAATGCAAAGAATGGTAATGAGTGATGTTTATTCATAATTGCACCCAGTTTCAGTGTGGTCCATGTAAATACCAAAATAAATACAAAACGTGTGTAACTCCCAATGAGTATTACTGTGTTACATATAATAATGTAATCCCGGTACACCAGCAGACCCATTAAAGCCCTGATTCCATCATGCTATTTGCATGGTGCTCAAATTAAATCTAATAAAGCTGCCAGAAATTACAATTCAATGTGCTTATTGGTGTCTTCTTGCCATTTGTTTCTAAGGCAACAATAACAAACAAATGAAGCAGGCCACAGTTTATTATGTGTGGTTAACCTTTAAAGAATGTCTCCTAAAATTGAAAGTGCACATATTACATTGGATTTATATATATATATATATATATATATATACAGTCGTCCTCAAAATTATTCATACCCTTGCTGATTCTTGTGATTTTTTCATTTAGTGATTAAATAAATGCTTGTTTTCAAATTTGTGTTTTAGCTTCATGTGACCAACAATTGAAAGAATGACAACAATATAAAATAATTTAAAAAAATCATTTCTGGGGTATTTTATTAACGGAGTCCAAAAAAATGCCATGTTCAAAATTATTCATACCCTAGTCCATCGTCTTTATTTAATAGTCAATGGCATAGCCTTTATTCTTTATGACTGCTTCCAGACGATTCTTGTACGTGTCCACAAGCTTCTTGCACGTCTCCTGTGGGATGTTGGCCCACTCTTCCTTGGCCAATGCCTCAAGCTGGGTCAGGTTGGTTGGTTTCCTCGCCATCACTCTGGTCTTCAAGTGATGCCACAGATTCTCAATTGGATTGAGGTCAGGACTTTGACTTGGCCATTCCAGGACACTGATGTCATTGTCCTTGAACCATCTCTTGACTACCTTGGCGGTGTGTTTAGGATCATTGTCTTGCTGGTACATCCAGTTTTGGCCAAGCTTGAGTTTTTCAGCAGATTCCTTGACATTTTCATCAAGTATCCTGATATAATCCTCCTTCTTCATGATACCTTGGACCTTGACGAGATTGCCTGTGCCACTGGAAGAGAAACATCCCCACAGCATTATGCTTCCACCACCATACTTGACAGTGGGCACAGTGTTCTTTGGTCTATAGGCTTCTCCTTTCTTCCTCCAGACATACTGGGTATCCATATGGCCAAATAACTCCAGTTTTGTCTCATCAGACCACAGGATTGTTGACCAAAAGCTGGGTTCTTGCTTCAGATGACCTCTACAAAAGGCCAGGCGAGCTACCAGATGTTTTTTCCTGAGCAGCGGCGTCTTCCGAGGTTTACGTCCATGGAGACCTCCTCTGTGCAAAACTCGCTCAATGGTGGACCGTGACACCTTTGTCCCTGTCTGCTCAAGGGTTTGAATTAGGGCCTTGGTTGTGGTCCGTGGGTTGGTGTTGACCTCTCGGCAGATTCTCCTGGCAAGTTTGGGGGACACCTTACACTTTCGGCCACGCCCACTGAGGTTTTTGACAGTGTTGAACCTCTTGTGCTTGTTGATGATGCTCTGGACGGTTGAGACAGGGACACCATACTGCTTGGAAATGGCCTTGTAACCCTTTCCTTCACTGTGGGCCTGCACAAGACGCTGACGCAGGTCCTCACTGAGCTCCTTCTTCTTTACCATGATGACCAGAGATTAACAATGACCTGAACCCTTTCCCACTATTTATACTCTTCTGGAAAGATGCTATTTTTTTTAACCTTGTTTAACATTTGGTCAACAAAAAAGGTATTCATTCCGATGAGACATCATGAAATAACTTTGGGACAAAGATGAACACATTTGGGACATTTTTGTTGAGATATTGCCAGGGGTATGAATAATTTTGAACATGGCATTTTTTGGTAATCCGACAATAAAATGCCCATGAATTTAAGAGTTTCTTGAATTGTGTATTGTTGTCGTTCTTTCACTTGTTGGTCACATATAATTCATAAACAAACTTGACAAAGTTGCATTAGTTTCATCGCAAAAATAAAAAAAACACAAAATTAACAAGGGTATGAATAATTTTGAGGACGACTGTATATATATATATATATATATATATATGAAAAAAATTTGACTGTGTTAAAGCTGTTTCACACCGGTATTAAAATGCAATGGGGATAATGCAATTAGCACCATCAAGGTCACCAACATCATCTGTTGTCTCATCAGCTGGTTTGGAAAATGTAACATCTGACAGAACCAGTTATGTAACTGGTCAAACTTGTAGTTTTCGAAGATAGAAATATGCAGACGACAGAGTGATTGTGGACATTTTTCTTGCCACACAAAAGTTACGCCCTGATGTGCAAACTTCAATTTTAATGCACGAAATAATTTGCACTTGGTGTAAAACAGCTTTTTTCTTAAATGAATTAAAAGAAACTATTGCAGTGTCAGGGTGAGGGTTTGTTGGACTGTTACATAATTTTACATTGTGTAAGACACGGACATACATTGAGATAAGAAGAGACATGCAAATACAGTTACTGTAAGAAATAGGCTACACTTTATGTTGATGTTAATCTACATATCAGCTTTGAAACTGTGTTGATAGGCCAAGTAAAACCAGATCTATGATAAATCTCTTAATTTATACTGGATAGTGTAATAACCCGGGCATGTAACATGTTATATGTGTTTATAAATGAATGAGTTTGGACCCAGATTCTTTTCTGTTAGATGATAGTGCTGGGATTTCCTAAGGGTCTGTCAACGCGTCTTGGAGTAAGAAGGCTACGGACCACAGTAGCCTCTGTTAGCGTGAGGAATAAAGTAGCAGCTAAAACAGCTAATGTCATAGCGTGTGGTTTTTGAGAGACGTTATAATACTTTCATTACATTGGCTGCACGATCGGTGCAGGAAGAAACTGGATAACGGAGCTTTGAATTGTAGCGAAAGTGCTGGGAAGCTGTGACAGAAATGCTGCTGCAAGACTATCTATAAAAGAAAAAAAAATCCACAAAAAAGGATATATACCATCGTGCCATGCGCAAGCTACATCCAAAAGCTACGGTTGATCTGGCAAACGGTCAGAGAGATAAACGAGCCACAGACACCGAGTGTGTGAGTGAGCAGTGTGTGAGCAGACCCCAATGACCCCAGAGAGGAATAAATGAGTATAGAAAATGGATGGAACCTCTAGGCATAACATGTTTTTCTTTGCAGTAGAAGTAAACCTCAGAATTAAATCTATGATTTTCTTCAGGATTGGAAACAGCCTACGGTGTTGTGCTCGTTCAAAAGCAACTATCTGAAGTTCAGAGGCAGTGTTACAAATGGGGATGTCATCTTGCGACAGAGTATTAGGACAAGGCACAAGAAAAAAGAGAGGAGAATAAACTCTGTGTGTAATGTTACGTCCCCGGAGAGCGACTAACCGTCCTGCCAGCTGCCTGTGTTCAGGATCAATCAACATGATCAACACATCCTGTCCTGTCTGCGTCGCTTGCAGGTGTAACCATGGCTACCCCTGCATCTGTCCATTACAGCCTCAGTTTGCACAAATGAGTCCACCCCTTTAATCCTGAAATATCATGTTTTTTTCTGGACATCTCAGTATGGAGGGGAAAATCGCAGCCATGTAAATGATAATAGTTTTGTTACTGATACATCCTACATGGGGGCGACATGGTGGAGCAGGGGTTGGTGCTGTTCCCTCACAGCAAGAAGGTCGCAGGTTCAAGACCTCCTTGGTCCTGGGTCTGGGACCTTTCTGTGTGGAGTTTGCATGTTCTCCCCGTGTCTGCGTGGGTTTCCACCGGGTACTCCGGCTTCCTCCCACAGTCCAAAAACATGCTGAGGTTAATTGGTGACTCTAAATTGCCCGTGTGTGTGAGTGAATGGTGTGTGTGCCCCATGATTGGCTGGCGACCATCTGGGGTGTATCCCTGCCTCTCGCCGTAACACGCTGGGATAGGCTCCAGCAGACCCCTGTGACCCTAATGAGGAATAAGCAGGTATAGAAAATGACTGCATGTCTTTGTGTGTGTTCATTTGGAAAAAGTATATAACACTGGTGAAGTGTTAGTGAGGTGATGTTTTCTATTTACCTGCTGTTTTTGGCAGCATGAAGCCGTAGCTTGAAGTCAAAGTAAGATCAAACCTTTCCTCATTGTGACCTTGTAAAGTCCCCCTGCAGGACCCCAGTATGATAAATACCGCTCTGTATGTCAGCTTTTCTCTTATATGGCTCAATTTATAGCCTCGGAGACAACGCTCAGCTCTACAGCTGCGCTGGTTGTCAGCACAGACTGTGTGGACCCTCGTATCAGAGCTGTCGGCGTGCTTGCGATATTACGCTTCATCAAAAAAATACGGCGTCTTTTCCTGCCCTGACAGAGAATGAACTGTAAAATCACTTCCTTTTTCCCTTTTTTTCTGTTTCAATCATGGATGTTAGGCCGACGTTGTGTTCTCTGTGACTTTGAAGTCGATAGATCCAGAGATAAGACTTGGAGAGTAGGAGGATTGTCCTCAAATGACCAAAGTGCAGTCAAACATCCACCTGGAGCCTCCAGTCCTGTCATCAGCCAGCAGTCCATTTTTTCCACAGACTGCCATAGCAACACGCTGTCCTCAGACGACCCGGCGGACGGACAGGGGGGGACAACAGCAGTAGTAGTGCTCGTTGTAGTAGTGTTTGTCCTTAGATGAACCCCTCAGACGGCCAGTCGGCGGGGTCAGGCTGGACTGACTTTCACAGGCGGTCAGCAGCACACTGAATTTGTGTGTCAGGTTGGATGTTCTTTTTTCTTGTTCTTTAAAAAAACAACAACAAAAAAACCCTTTACTTTTGGTTTTATAAATTGTGTAATTGTAATTCTAAATTGTGACCTGTGACTTGATACACTATACAATCATTTCTCCATCATCTACTGGACGATTCGGTCCATGCGTTTATCTCCAGCAGACTGGAGTTCAGTCTCTGCAGGTCGCCCGGACAGAAACGCTTCTGCTCCAGTCCTCGTTCAGAGTCTGGGGTCATTACGCTGGCTTCCTGTCTGTCGGAGAATTGACTTTAAGTGCTGCTGTTGGTTTGTAAAGCACTGAATGGTTTCCAGCCTGATCTGCCGCTACGTTATGACCCATCCGGACCTCTCAGGTCGTCTGCAGTAGGTCTGCTTTCTGTCCCTTCCTGTCTCAAAGCTAAACCTGGAGAAGCAGCGCTAGGTTCAATATTCCTTATAGAAAACCACAGGTCTGCTGCAGCTCTTGGTTCCTTAACATCAAGGCTACAGACTTTGCTGTTTCTGCCTTTTATTAAATCAAATATGAGGCCTTTGATTGTTATCTTACATTGCACTGTAACATTTATTCTTCTGTCGTGTCTCCTATTCTACTTTATTTAAATTAAAGGGGTCCCTTTTTGCCCTATCTATAAAAACTAGTACAGTGCCCGTAGGAAGTATGTATTCCTATAGAAAAGTAGATTAAGTAGATGTTTCATGCTTGGAGGTCCTATGATAAATCTCTTACTTAGTAGTTTTTCCTGTATAGTGTAAGGACCAGTGCATGTTACTGTTATATGTGTTTATAAATAAATGAGTTTAGGCCCAGATTCTGTTCTGTTAGGTGATAGTGCTGGGATTTCCCGAGGGTCTGTGAACATGTCTTAAAGTAGGATGCTGCAGCTACTGTGTGGAGGGTGGTTCTCCTCTGAAAAAGCACTCGTGCACTTTTTTTTTTTACAAAGTTTGTTGTTCTGGCATTGACTATGGCCCATAGTTGTCTGTGTTAGTATGAAGTAAAAGTAGCATCTAACATCTTAGCGTGTTTTTTTTAAAGACTTTATTTTCAGTTGGCTGCACAATCGGAGATTTGAATTGTAAGGAAAATGTTGGGAAGCAACATGAGGAGGATTGCGTGATATGGAGCTTTACACTGTAATGAGAATCCTGCTGCAGCATAGCTCTGTGATACCTAAGTCAAGGGCAGGGGTAGGCAATCCTGGTCCTAGTGGGTGCAGGTTTTTTGCTCCAAATAAGCCTTTACACACCTGATTCTACTAAACAACCCGTCATTGATTAGGACCTTCATTAGCAGAATCGGGCGTGTTAGAGCTTGGTTGTGACAAAAACCTGCACCCACTGCGGCTCTCCAAGACCAGGGTTGCCTACCCCTAGTCTAGGGGATTCTAACTTTTAATGAAAATAATGATGTTTTGAATATCTATAGAAAAAAATCTACACAAAAGGATGTACACCAACTATATCTGAAAGCTGAGCTTGATCTGACAAATAGTCAGAGAGATATGTGAGCCATAGACATAGACGCTCCTTGTTTTACTGATAGATATGCATGTTGTTATGGTTAAAAGCTCCTAGTTAGACCTGCAGCAGCAATACAGTCTGCCTTCTCACACACTCAATCTGAAAAAACTGGTTTCTCCTTCCATCCGCAACCTATCGTGACATTTGATTGGCCTACTGTCGGAAAGGTCACGCCCCTCAGAGAGTTTGGGTCCGTTCGAGAGACAAAAGTCAAGCATAAGCATTCCATAAGAAGAGGGCGACTGCAAGGATCCAGGGGCAGTTACTATTAACTTCCTTTCCTGTTGTGACATCACAGCAGGAGCCATTTCTATATGGCTCGTGTTCAGCCAGGTTTCATTAACACTAAAGAGGAGGCCGCACCACAATGAGTGGGTGGTCTTATTTCACAGTTTGTGTGTTATCTGGAACAACAGAGACATAAATATTTACACACAAGCACCTAAAAAGTGTTTTTTTTACATAATAGGACTCTAACTTAGTTTCTATTTAACTCTTTTTAATGTCTTTTTTTTATTGCCTTATGTTGCTTTTACATTTTGTCTTGATGTTTTTTATGTCTTTTGTACAGCACTTTGAATTGCCTTGTCATTGAAATGTGCTATACAAATAAACTTGCCTTCCCTTACTGGAATGGCTTCATAGGCAATTTATACATAAGCACACATAGTAAAAGAGCCACTTTTTATTGTGTGTGTGTTCCGTGCATTACCTCTGCTCATTTGCTGCAACCCTGACAAGAATTAGCATGAAAATGTTCCGCTATTAGATTTTTTTTTTTTTTTTTTTTTAAAAAAGGCCCATAAATTACACCCTTTTTCCTGTTCAGTTGCGTAAATCAGTGATGTACTTTTGCCTTGTTTTGCTCCGCGCGTGTGGCAGCTGGTTTGCTAGTTCTGTGCAGAACCGGATATTCATTATGTAGGTAATTGATTTGTTTTTGGTTGAAACGTGCTTGCTAATAATATTCCATTGCCAGCAGCTTCTAAATTGGGGTCCTGGGGCCAGCAGGGGTCCTTAATAGGGATCCAGAGAATTCAGAAAAAAAAAAAAAGAAAAATGCCAAAATGTTACTCTTATGATTCCCGGGATGTAATGCTGCACAGAGTCCACGATTCATTATGCACCTCGATTTCAGGTTAACCTTTCTGCTTTCGCCTAATGTTGTTTTTAATAGTGAATAATCCGAGAGCTGAGTGTTACACGTGCGGCTCTCCGTAGCCCCGGAGGCCTGTCTGTCTGTCGGTAGTTACCCGCTGTCTTACACTCTTCCTCCCTGTCATCAACAGGGCAGCTCATCATCTTTACAACCTGCTGATTGTACGATCACAAGCACCAAATACAAGGTGTCTCTTATCATCTCTCCCCTCATCTTCCTTTCTTTCCTGTCCTCTCCTTTCATTTTCTCCTCCTCCTTTATCCTCTGTTTTCTCTATGAGTGGCTCACCTTCATATAACCAGACTGGATTGTTCGAGCCTATTTGAGGATACTCAGACACAATTCACCGTCTGTCCATCCGTCACTGACTCACCCACTGACTCACTGAGTGAGTGATGAAGTTACACCCCTGGTCGAAGGAAGACACGCGGCCGGGCCTGGGCGGTGTCTAAAATTTAATATCCCGATACTGTCTAGCCCCAAAACACAAAAACAACAATAAAATCGATTTGTTGTGCTTTATGTTGCTGTTATTTATCCTTCACGGCCTCTATTTAAAAGAAGTGAGAGTTGCAGCGGACCTGCACTTTTCTGGGAGTTTGTTCCAGATACGTGGAGCATAAAAAACTTAACACTGCTCCTCCATAAAGTTTTATATTACCACACACCAGGGGACATTGTAGAGTAAGCAAAGCAGTGAAATGAAGCCGGATTCATAGCTGGGAAGACTGTGTAAAACTGTAAAAAAAAACAAAAACAAACAAAAAAAAACAATTATTTGCTATTATAGAAGACTAAAGATACCAGAAAAAATCTGATTTGAGAAACTGGAACTAGAGAATTTGGACATTTTCTTCTTAAAAATTACTCAAGTCGATTAATTGATTATCAAAACAGTTGACGATTAATGCAAAAACGAACCGATTAATCGACTAATCATGGCAGCTCTAATAAATATAATAACTTTTCAACCGTGGGCGACACGGTGGAGCAGGGGTTAGTGCTGTTGCCTCACAGCAAGAAGGTCGTAGCTTCAAGACCTCCTTGGTCCTGGGTCTGGGACCTTTCTGTGTGGAGTTTGCATGTTCTCCCCGTGTCTGCGTGGGTTTCCACCAGGTACTCCGGCTTCCTCCCACAGTCCAAAAACATGCTGAGGCTAACTGGCAACTCTAAATTGCCCGTAGGTGTGAGTTTGTGAGTGAATGGTGTGTGTGCCCCACGATTGGTTGGCGACCATCTGGGGTGTATCCCTGCCTCTCGCCGTAACGCGCTGGGATTGGCTCCAGCAGACCCCCGTGACCCTAATGAGGAATAAGCAGGTATAGAAAATGACTACCGATGTGTTTCTCTCCACCCTCACTTTCATCAAAATCATTGGTGATTAACAAAATTGTTGGCAGCTAATCGATTAACCGTTGCAGCTCTACACCACTTCCTGTCTCCGTCGTTTCAAATTAAAAGCCCTCTAGTGTTTTATTCACGGTCCAGCCATAAACTAGTTTTTGACCTTGCCTAGTTTAACATCGGCTTTCCCCTTCTATGTGATTTCTCCCCTCACCCCCCCCTCACCCCATCATACTCCATCCCTCATTTCCACTTGTGTGTTCTCAACAACAACAGAAAGCTGTTCGGTCTTCCTCCGATCCCCCCCCCCCCCCCCCCCCCCTCCTCCTCCTCCTCCTCCTCCTCTTTTTTGGATTTTATTTCTTTCCCAGACACAAAAAAGCAGCACTTGGCACTTTTGAAATGTAAATAAAGTTTTGTTGTTTCCTCAGCTGTAGCCTCCTCCAGCCTGTTTATCAGGCAGACTTCAAAGTGGCACACTGACATGTGGCTCTATCTCTCCCCTGCTCTGTGAAATAGGGTCACAGGCGGCGCTTGGCTTTCAGAAAAACTTTTCCCTTTCATGTAAGAACCTAGTGGGTGAGAGGAACTAAAGGGGGCCATGCCAGCCAGCCTGCCACCCACCCGCTATCCAAAGCGAGACACACAACACTGCGGCTTGTCCTTTACTGTGTGTGTGTGTGTGTGTGTGTGGGAGTGTGGGTGTGTGCGTGGGCGGTTATGGATGAGTGTTGTTTTTGTGCGCCTCTCTCCACTGGTCATTGCAGGCCAGCAGTTAGCCCCGGCCAGCGCGTCGCTCGGGGTTGTGTCCTTTTTTTTTTTTCGCCTTGCTGTCCGTGGTATCTTCATGATTTTATTCACAAAGTTTCTCCCTCTTGTCTGTGCTTCTCCTCTCTAGCTGTGGTGCCAGCGTGAGAGTGCCTCAGTACCTCGCGTCGGGCTCGGGACAGCGGCGACGGAACGAAAGGACGTAAGAGGAGAAAAGAGAGGACAAAAAAAAAAAAGCGGGAGGGCGAGCCAGAAAAAAAAAGGAAAACGGAGGAGTACCAGGCAGCATGTTGATTAGAGCTGAGTTTGGGAGACAAACCTGACTGTGGAGGAGACGGAGGCAGACTGATAGAGAGAGATAGATAGGTCCTCGGCTCTAAGGCAGGAGAAGAGGCTGAGATGCTCACTTGAAGCCTGACAGGTTGACAAGTAGAGAGACCTGCCAAGAATTTCAGACTACTGGCCATGGCTGTGGGCCTGCTGCTGGGAGGATAGAGCTCAGATAAATCACACCCACGCCGCAACTTCCTCAACCTCCATCCATCCTCCGCGGCCCCCGACCCTGCCCCACATCAGCGGCTCCGACCCAGAAAAGGACCCCGAATCTCCTCCTTTTGTGCTCCTCTCGCTCTCTCACTTCATACCCCAGGTGTCTGCCGTAGCGACGCCGTCGAAACCGCCGCGCGGACTCAGCGTCGTCGTCGTCTTCGACCGGCTCAGACCTCCGAGTCCGAGTGTGACATCACGGCCTGTCGCTGAGCAGAGGAGAGAGACGAGTCGCCTGCTGCAGGGTTTGACAGCAGCCTTTTATTCCCGCACATGGACTGTTGATGAAGAAAGATGGCAGCGAGACTGGCTGGCGCCGCCCCTTCCTCTCGGCCCCCCTCCCTCCCCCCAGTGGCCGCGGCTCGGACCGGTTGAGGTTGGTCTATTGGCATCCATCGCAGCATCGGCAGCAGCTGGCAGAGCGCTGGAAGGAGCAGTATGCAGGAAACTGACTTACCGGCCACAAATGCCTTTAAAGGTAAACACCGATCACACACATTGTGCTTTGCTCGTGTGTGTTTGCGTGTGTGTGTTTGTGTATTAACATATGTGTCCATCAAATGTAGTCCACAGTGTATCCAGATGTCAGACGGAAGCACGTTAACCCCAGTCCAAGATGGGAACTTTCAAACAGTCATGTTTTTTTGTTTTTTTTTTACACTTAAAGGTACAATGTGTAGTTTCTGGTGACATCTAGTGGAGAGGTTGCAGCCTGCAACCAACTGAGAAGTTAAGCATGTAGCGGAGAACCAGTGGCGGCCATTAAAAACATGAAAGTCCATCTCTAGATCCAGTTTGTTATGGTCGGTCTGTTCTGGGCTAAGGTAATAACAGAACAATTCTTAATTTTTATTGAATTATATACTAATTTAAACGTTACACTTTAACATTATTCCATTTCTACCAAATCTCTTATCTTGCACAATGTACCTTTAATAATAGCACGAACGAACTCCAGCTCTTTTTGTTGTTTCCCCCTCAGGCTCTTTTCAACTTTCATTTCATGCCACTTCAGACACATTCACATCTTTTCGTTGATTTTATGTGCATTCACAATGTGTCTGAATCAATGATTATATATAAAGCTCTCTCTCTCTCTCTCTCTAGATAGATAGAATGTATATGTATGAGGCTGGAGTTCAATCCACAATTAAAATCATCCTATCCCGTTCTTTTTCTTGTGCTAATTGCAATAATGTAGACCATTAATATAACATATTAATGTAAAAATTGGCAGATTTCCATAGAAAAAGTAGTTTATTTACCGAACAAACCTGGCTGAACCAGAACAATCAGAGCAACAGTTTAACTTGGAGACACAGTCGTATTAAACGCTATGCAGACACATTCATTTCACATTCATTCCCCAACGAAATTCATTCCGCCTTATACCGAGCATCCAATCCGTGTTACCATTTCAATATTTTCTGCTGAGGAGAGGCGTCAGACGGAAGCTGTGCTGGCTGACTGGTCGTCTATTGAGTTTTTAATGTGACGACGGCGACCTCACAGCCGCCACTTGTCTGAGTCGCCTGTTCTATGGCCTTTTTTTTTTTTTTAACACTTACTCAGTTAAGAGTGCCATTCTGTGAAATGTAAATATAAATCATCTTAAAGTAAGTTAGCTCAGCGGTGAAGGACACGCAGAGGCAGATAGTAATTTGTTTTCTGTCCCAGAAGAAATAAAAAGGTCTGAATGGTGAAAGGTAAATGCGCCGCCTTTGTATGGTTCCTTACTACTCGGAGCACTTCCTTCGCACTACAAGCGGCCGCTGATGACGCTGGCTGCCACGCAAGGTGCCGACTGTTCATCAGGATGTAACCTAATCATCCGCACACATCCTCATTAAATCGCATTCATGACATCCCACCGCGCAGCAGAATGCGTCTTTTCCAGATGCGTTGTGATCACCGCGAACCACCTGCTGCAACAGATTTTTCGAGCTGCTTCATTATTTGCTGACTTGACCGTTCACGGAGCTGTATGTGCAGTTAATCTCTACAGACGTACGCGTGCGTACGGACGTTTACGACGGGATCCGGCACTCTGACTCTCCAAGGTGGAAAGTTAACAGCGCGGCAGAGAGAAAAGCAGTCACTCAGCGGACACATTAAAGCTCTGTAGACTTCTCATTAAAACATCATCACTCACTCTGATTATGATTGTTGTAATCAAAGTCATATGCAGGAATACGGAGGAAACCTCCGAGTAGCAGACAAACAAACTATCAACTATAACTTACTCCCTAAAGAAGAAGCAGTTAGAAGAACTGCTACTGGGTTTTTAATTAAATCTACCAGAGCAACAGTGTTCGTAGCACTATCAGGCAAATGGATTCTAATGAATAAATCACAGAAAAATGAAAAACAAGAGAATAGTCGCTCCATGTTCCTCGCTCATGTTGAGTTTTTCAGTGAAACTGTTTTGATTCAGTGTTTTTTTCCAATTTTGTTATGAGGCATTTTGCTGGAGACATGTTGACGTGTCTCACAGGTGGAACTAGAGGAACGATGACTCCAGTTTCCTGGTATTGTGACTGCAGGCACCCTGTCATGGTTTACTGGGGCTCGTGAATAGAACAGAACCAGCGTTAATGATGGAAATAACACCCTGTGAATCGAAATGTCTGATGTGAAAAAGGCCTGATGTAACAGTGTCACCAGACTAAGGTCAGAAGAGTTCAGGATTTTTTTTTTTTTTTAATATATTTTTGATGATTTTAATTTAGTCTTTGTTAGTTTTAGTTCATTTTTTATTAGTTTGAATTAGTGTTTGTAATAATAAAAACTCAACAAAACACCAATAAACCTTTTAAAACTTGTCTCTACTGAGGACAATTAGTCAACCAGTCGACACAAGATGCACCTTAATAATGCTCAATCTGTAAAAGACCAAACACTATCAACATTTTCCCTATAATTTTATTTATAGTTTTACTGTTTTGTAAAACCACAATAGACTTTCAGTTAGTTATCACCTTAATGTTAAGACTAGTTTTCATTTTTATTGCAGTAATGAAAAGGTATTTAAAATTTGTATTAGTTTTTCGTTAGTGATAATAACCTTGCATCAGACCCCAACCTACTAGTATGTTGTAATTTGTTCCAAACTAATGAGGGCGACACACAAAACCCGAGGACCGAAAGCTGCGGCTGGTGGGTGGTACGGTGGTGAAGTACTGTGAGTTGGGTGGGGCCCAACTTGGCGGCCAAACAGTAAACCAGGGGTGGGCAACCCTGGTCTTGGAGTGCTGCTGTGGGTTCAGTTTTTTGTTCCAACCAAGCGCTAAGACACCCGTTTCTACTAATGAAGCTCCATAGCAAGGGCCTTAACAGTTGATTAGTAGAATCAGGTCTGTTCCTGCTTGGTTGGAACAAAAACCTGCACCTACAGTGGCTCTCCAGAATAAAGGGTTGCCCACCCCTGCAGTAAACTAATACACTTCCATTCAAAAGTTTGGGTCACCCAGGCAATTTAGTGTTTTCTATGAAAAGTCACACTTTTATTTATCATCATGAGTTGTAAAATAAATAGAACATTATATTGCATTAGCCTTCTGATGCAATTAGCAAACATATTGTACCATTAGTACACTAGAATGATAGTTGCTGGAAATGGGCCTCTATACACCTATATAGATATTGCATTGCATCAAAAAACAGACATTTGCAGCTAGAATAGTCATTTACCACATTAGCAATGGATAAAGTGTATTTATGATTAGTTTTAACATTATATTCATTGAAAAAAACAGTGCTTTTCTTTCCCCAAAGTGACCCCAAAGTTTTGAACAATAGTGTATATGTTTGTAAGCAAAAAATAGGCAATGCAGGAGCAGAATATTGATTCATGCTTGACCTGCACTAGCCTAGCTTGAAAGTTTGCAGCTAAAGGACAGAGCCGTCCGCGGTGCGTTGGACGGACTTCGTTTGCATAAAGTTGAAGCGGATTCTCGTTTATGCAAATTTAGATCCAGAGGTTGGTCCGTCGCCTCGCCGTGGCGCGTCCATCATGCGCCGAGCAGCTGGATCTCCGTCGACTTCGCATCTGTCGACGGGTTCGGCGTGTCGCCCCCATAACAGGTGCAAAAAAGCTAGCAGGAGAGTGAGGGAGGTGTCAATCAGCCAAAGCAATTAAAATCACCTGTGTGGGTGTAGCGAGGCTGGTGTTGGGAAAGGTGGTTCAGCCTAAATTACAAAAAGAACACATCATCTGTCAATCGTTACTGTAGCCGTGCGATTTGCCTGTGTTTGGAGATCTGAAATGTTTGTGTCAATCTTTATGTCATTAAAAGACTCGGGATGGTTCACAGACAGATATTCTGCATGTGCTGTTCTATGCTGTTTTACTATTTAAATTGGAACCAAAGGGCCCATATTGTTATGAGATACAGGATTTTATTTGTGGAACACCTCGTCCTTCTTAAATTCAAAAAGATATTAAAATCTCACTTTAAATGTTGTTTGAATTGTGAATAATAAGCACACTGTTCCTGTACATATTTAATTATAATGGACACCGATTTAAGACTTGACAATGAACTATTGGCCCCTGAAAAGGAAAGAACATGTCTGTGTAATATACAATTCTGTTGTTCTAATTTAAATTAAACTCATGATTGAAGTATAAAGCAAAAAAAAAAAAGGTGAGCAGGTTGTGATGCTGTGATGCTGCTGCTGGCAGACTGGAGCAGTCAGTCCTCTGTGTGCTCTCCATCATGTGAACAAACGGCTCCCTCAGACAAACTTATGCAGATAACGCGGCCGTGAAGGTGACTGATGATATCTGACTGATGATGCTCGACAGCGTTCTCTCATGTCGGGTTTTTCAAGCTGCTACAAGCGAATTTCACATTGTCACTTTTGCCTTTGATTGCCCGCGAGTTTGGAGTCCCGCTGTGATGTTCCCATTGACGACGCTAAACCGGAGAACACGCGGGAATGCGCCTCGTCCGCCTTGTCCGCCCGCCGCCGATTTGTTGGAGCTGTTTGACTTGCAGCCGAAGCTCGCCGCCGTCACTTAAAGCAAGCGAGAGCACGTAGCGGGTTGACAGGACCTCTGTTCTGAGGAAGCCGGGATCTCTGAGACAGACATCTCACTCTGTGAGCTTCCAGCGAACCGCACTGACTGACGGACTGAGTCATTGACGGATTGACTTCTAACTTCGCTGACTGCTCTGTTGTTCCCTATGAGTTAATTAAACTGAACATGGAGCCTAGTGGGGCTGGCGTGCAGCGAGTGTGCTGCGTGGTTAAGATTTTGATTAATGCGCTGGCTTCAAATCTTTTGACACACACATGCACATACGCACACCCGAGCTTATCTGTGCATATGTGTAATATTATCGTGGTCAACAACTGCAGATGTAGAGGACTCACACTGGAGCAGAGCCTTCTCTCCTTGTTCTTTAACATTACATAATTCATCAGCTGTGTGCGTGCATGTGTGTGTGCGTGTGGATGAATTCTGGTCAGTGAGGCCCTGGAGGGGTGAAGAGGGGAATGAAGTCATTGAGGGCCCTATGATTTTTTGTTCTGCAGAAACAGAACACAGACAGAATCCGTAATAAAATAATACAATTAGAGTAACTGTAATATATATATATATATATATATATATGTATATATATATATTATAATAATAAACACACAAGTCTTATAATATGGCATTATAAGACTTGTTTTGTCACAATGCCGACGCTGAATGAACAGAAACTGTGCTGGATTCTGGTAAAGTTCAATACAGGCTGAGACGGCAGCAGGAATATTATTATTATTCATTTTACTGACAGTTCAGAGCTTCCATTGAGACATTCTTCAATTTATATAGTGACTTTGTTGCTGGAAACATTACTGTTGCACTCTAGAAAACAGTATTTAGTTATATTTAAAACATAAATAAATTCTCTTTCCAAATAATTAAAAAAGAACCAATATATAAGATAAGTTATTCCTTTCTTTGTCCCACAGTGGGGAAATTGCATATATATGACTTATAAGAGTATGGGTAAAATGAACAGCTGCTTTAACCGTGAGACAGTCACAGTTTAATTAATAAATAAATTAAAATAATTAATTAATTAAATAATCTATCCATTTATTTGTATGGGTCACAGTGCAATCACTCCAAAAATGTGAAGGATATCTTGTGGCCATAGCGCTTACATATCTGTTGCACTTCTTCACGCTAATGGCTGAGTGTACTTGAAGCACTTTCTCTAATTAAGAAATACAACTGCACTGCACCATTGCAAATTCATTGATATAAGTTAAAAGTGTATATGGGTCAGGCATGAAAACAGAAAGGAGGAGGCCTTGTTTTTCTTTTGCATTTCCAGAATGAAGTTGAAATATTGAGGGTAAACTTGACATTTCAAGTTTATCAAGTCACAATTAGTTTTAGCAACGGCAATAATGGAAAACATGGTATATGGGGGGAAAACAACTAAAAAAAAAAAGATTTCACGGGGCCCTTGATAATAGACAAACACACTGAGATGTAGGCAGTGGTCGATGGCTGCAAGGTTAACATAAGTTTTGTTTAGTGTGTGGGGTTCATGTCAGGTAAAACATTCAGGGGCCACCTGGCCTTCATTTTGTGCCTGCGTCCTTTGGTCTTGTTACTGAACGAGTCTTGGTTTACAGACAACATTTTCCTCCCATCGCCCTGTCTCCCCCTGACCTGACCTCATCCTGTTCCGTACTGAACATCCCGCGTTTGCTCCTCCACGGCGTGGACATACCTTCAAATGGAAGGAACATTCTGTAAGTCTCTAACTAGTGTCATCTTTTTTTTTTCGCTCCTATATCTCCTAAAACCCCCCCCCCCCCCCCCCCCCCCCCCGCCCCCCCAGGCAGTCGATACTGCAGAGTCACTCTCAATCCCGCTCTACCTCCCTCGGTTTCATCCTCCATGTCTTCTCCCTTCCTGCGTTTTGACACATTTCCTCACTCTTCCCCCTTCAGTGTTCACCTTTTTTCTGTCTATTTCCATTTATCTCACTTTGTCTGTCAACCCCTCCTCCTTCTCCCTCGTCTGCAGTGTGGTCTCCCACCACACAGTCAATCCATATTGAGCTGTACTAATGCGGAGCCCTCGCCCATCCATAAAGTGACTGACTGACAGCTCGTTGGTTATTAGAGGAGGACCTCCTGCCCCGCTGACTGCCTGAGGCTGAGGCCTCCAACACTCTGTCTGTCTGTCTGTCTGGCTGTCTTCCTACCTGTCAGCGCATTGGTGATATCCTACACGCTTCATCCCATAAAAACACACGAGGTGTACGAGACTTACGGAGATATAAAATCGATTGAGTTGCTAATCCAGAATTAGATAAATGCAGCTTTATTTGAAGGATGAGTTATTGCATGTTATTTTCAACTACTTGCAGAAACCTGGTACCATGCCGAGATGGCTAAAGATAAATCAGACACCGAAAAATAAAAAAAAACTAAAAAAAACATGAGCGGATCAATGATCAGACAGGTTGTACACAAACCTCCGGCTTAGGCAAAAATAAAACCTGTTCCTCACATCCATCACAGTTTACAGACACTTTGACTTTGACCTACATACTGCGGTTATGGGCAGCACGCTGTGTTCCTGTGTTATGAAGAGTTATTTCTGACATTTCAGGTTGATACTAAACTGTTGGCTTGTTTCTTGCCCAGTTGGACTTTGTAAAGACTTTAGCAATCACTTTGTTGAACGAGTACTGACACATTTCTCAGTTTGTTAACCTCTTAAGATGCCCCCCCCCCTTTTTTAGTCTTAACTTTTTCAGTCCTTCATATGCTATCCTATCTATTGACACTGAGCGCCATTTCCAATATTTCCGTATATGGACTGGGCCGTATGGTCAGCTGGGGTATTTGATGACTTGCTGGCGCCTCACAGCCAGCACACAAACTAACAGCATGCCTGTGAGTGTGGCAGAGAGGCTAGCTGTCATCCTGTACTTCCTCACTATAGGAATCTTCTTGGTCTGTCTCGCACTGGATGTGGGCTAGGTGTCGGGTAGTGAAAGCTACACTGCCCCCAACGGTTTCCACTGGTACTGCTCCATCTAGTCCGTTTCTGTAAACTTTCAATAAACGGACCTGTCCATATCTGTATTTAATGTTGAGTATAAATTGGCCTTCAAGAGGTTAAGTCAAACTATGGTTATTTATCGATTCGGCTATCAACTTGGACTACTGTCCTTGTCCTAGTATACATGCACAGAAGGTAAATCGATTTTTTGCTGAATTGATGATGCCTCGACTACAATAGGTGACACGATTGCACAGTTACCTGTTTTATTAAAAAAAAAAAAAAACTAGCAAGTTAACAATCCAGAGGTAAACTGGCATGATTCCCAATTTTGCAAATATGTACAAAGTGTACTTTATGTATTTTACTCACCAATTTGCCAGGCTGTTTCTGGTTTGATGTTTTGTTTTTTTTTGCTTTTTACATACTGTTCGGCTTCTGGGTCGTAGGCCTTGAGGGCATGTGCAGATTACCTGGTCCAGCTCCAGGCTGACCGGTGTGGAGGAGCGGCAGGAGTAGCTTGATTTTAATTGCGTTATCTGGTGCTGTGTCCCAAGTCTTGTCTTAGTGTTTATTTCAAGACATTTATGCCGGTATCAGCTCCACTGACGCGTTGCCCTCGTCCTCCTTGCCTGAAATATACCTGTATGCATATTATTTTCAACCTAATAAACTATCTTCTGCTACGTAATTTCGAGTTTCGCTACCTCACTCAGATGGCGGCTGAAAAGTGTCCAATGATCAACACTCAAAATCGCAGCCGTGTAAACGCAGACTACGTTTTCACACACTACATCGTGTGAATGTACTTATGTACTTAAGTGCAGGAAGAGGTGATTTGGGACAGGACATGGGTGTGTTAGCCTGATTTAGTAACTTCAGTTTCAGTCAAGCTAATATAGAAAAGTCCGGTTTTATTCAGTCTAACGAAATAATTGGATGTTTTGTATGTATCATTTAAACATACATGCGTTTTTATTACAGGAATGTGGCTAGCCTGTGCTAGCATTTTCTCAGCTACCCATCATATCGCTTAGCTCACCAGCTACTTCAGTACCTCAATGGTCACTATGCCACTGAGCTGTGTAGCTTTCTGGTCTGTAAAAGCCTTAAAAGAAAGCTATGGTAAACAATTACTTTCATTGTTGTAGCTCTGCCTGTTGTAACTATACAAATAAGCTAATGCTAATTGCTAATTTGTAATTGGCCACCAGAAGTGCTGCGTTAGTGCACGGTATGACTACTTGCAGCATTCTTATGAAGTGCTCCACCATCTGGCCAAATTCCACCAGATTGGACACAATTCTTAGTCGGGTCCTCAGTAATACGCCCACCAAGTGTGAAGTTGATTGGATGAGCGGTTCTTAAGATTTGCGCAAATGGACACACAGACACAGATTCCTCACTTTATAGGTTGCTACAACAAATCGAAATGTTGCTGACAATCGTCACTTTCACAGTTTGGCGCTCATGTTTTAAATGGGAAACATATCCGAGCACTCTGCACAGCTCCGGAAAGTAGAAGATGAGCAGGTAGGACAGAATGGAGCCACGTGGGACCAGGTGATCGGGGCTGAGAAAGAGAACGGGCTGTGAATCCTGAGCAAAAACAAACCATTAAATGATGATCAAGGGTCAACTCCCATTACCACACACACACACACACACACACACACACACACACAAATAAACATGCATGCTTAAGGCAATCGATTAAAGTTGTATGATCTGCACTAAGGTGCAAAAGAAGCTTCTCCTGCATCTGTTAAAGGGAACTGTACACATTACTACTCTAAACCCACTAAATACTGTTGAAATTAGCTGCAGAGGAGTATTGTAGCAGTGGGATAAAGGATCCAGGCTGTTTCTCCTCTAGACTTGTACATGTCATACCGCAGGATACTGTTACAGTACCTGCCAGTGGTCAGAGAGCAGTTTTATAATAGATATAATAGTAGAATCGGTATTGATATTTTTGAGGGATTTTGCGGGAACACTATCTGTTGAACAAGTAGAGCACCTCATGTGGGACACAGTTTGTTTTAAAAACAACATGGAAATGGGTTCAGAGCAGCAGAGCAGGCTTCTCTGACATCACAGATAAGTCCCAGATAAGAGACAAAATCTGACATTTTGTCTTTATCTTTTATTTATTTATTTATTTTTTGGCAAAGAAGAATACCCCGAGCTTACCCTTCCCTTTGTGATGTGGCTGCGTTGTACGATGCTGCGTTCAAGCGACGCGGGACTATTTGCAGAAACACGTCAGCAGTGACACATTTGAGTAAAACCTTTTGATCTGGGTTTATAATATAGATGAAGTGATCCGATAATTACGTTTTGAGTTAATTTCTTTTTTTCCCATGTTTTTCAGATTTATACTTGGTAAATGAGTCATTGGATTTTGTTTGCAGCACACCAAACATTGGAGCATGTGCTGCAAACAACAAACATAAACACCCGCATCTTGCACTTTCAGTTCACGCTGGTAAATTAGAGTAAAGAGCAGCATGCAGTAATGGTGCATCAAAATAAGCACACCCGTACTTTTTCTGTGACTACCCTACCTCAACTACAATATCTGTCTGTATTCGTGATGCATCTGGCGTCTGCTGCGGGCATCAGTTGCCCTTTTTCAAAGCCTCAAATTAGAAATAATTAATAAAATAAAGGTATCCAGTATTTGCTCTCTGTTGTCGCATGACATCCTGTCGGGTTTGCAGCAAAATCCGAGCCTGGCTCAACTTTTTTTTCCGTCTCGCAAACCTTCAATTAAATGCCGGAGAACCTCTGTGTGTCTGCATTCCCGCTGTGCTTTTTGATGCAGTGATATTATTGATCTAAACATGGTGTTCCAGTGAATATATCAAACGCAGTTTTACAGCGTTTTGGCGCATTCAAATCCACTATTGAATCTGCTTCTCAAATCCGAATCCTTTCAAATCCCTCAGGTTGACCTTTTAACATTTGCAAGTAAACGGATGGATGAAATAATTACAACTCGGACGTGTCTAATCACCTCCCGTTTACCGAAACGCGAGAAATGCAACAAGTTGTGGCGACGGCCTGATTGATGTTCACAATCGCTTCACCTGCCGATCAGATTCAAATCTAGATACGCCATATGTGTCTAAGATTAAGTGAGTGATTCTCACGTCGGTGTAAAGTGATCGCCTGATCATTTATCTAGAGATGAGCAGTCGCCACGGAAACTTGCAACAACTGGAATTAAATTGGCAGCTAATCTAAAATACAGCCGATGAAGGTGGCTCATTATAACCAGCCACAGCAACGGCCGCTGACAGATAAACTTCTGTAAATTACTTATTGCTGATACGAGAGAGTGAGTAAAGATGAAAGGTTTGATAAGAGATAATGAATGTTTTGCCTACTGCGAATTGGATCCATAATTGAACTGGCTTTTGGAACCCATCCCTACCCCACAGTATATAATAATGATAATTTTATTTATAGTGCATAAAACAAATTGCTTTATTCATAGAAGTAAGTTAAATTAAGAAAAAAAAATAAAACTAGATTAAAAAAAAAAGTTATCATAGTTTCCAGCCAAAAGTGAGCTTTAATAACATTTTTAAATGCAGATACAGAATTTGCCTGTCTGTGATCTCCGGGAAGGAAATTCCACATTCATTCTGCATATATATGAAGCATTACTTGTTTCTGCCAGACATTCTAGCTTTGTTGCCTGATGATTCTGAAAACATATTCCAAAACTAAATGTGTCTTTATGGCAAAAAGTCAAGCTGCTCAATAAATGAATGAATGTGTGAGGACTGAAATTCAGAACAATCCTGTTTTACTTAGAAAAAGAAAAACTGCATAATACAGGCTAGTGGTCAGGTCCTGCGTGTGTGTGGCCGTGTGTCTGTGTGTGTGTGTGTGTGTGTGTGTGTGTGTGTACACTCGCTTGTATCCATATTAGTTAGATATAATTACAAGATTCATGACAAGATAATTGCATGTGTGTGCGTGTGTGTGAGTCCATGTCTGTGGAAATGTGTGTGTGTGTTTATGTACGGCCCGTATAATTGCAATATTTACGACATGATAATTGCACGCATGTGTGTGTGAATGTGTGCATATGTGCATTCATATTTATTCAATATAATTGCAAGGTTTTAGATAAAAAGTTTGCGTGTATGTGTTTGTGCGGCAGAAACACCAAATCGGACACGGTGAGTCATCCATCCCCGCCTAATTTCTTCTCAGCTGTGTGTGTGTCAGTATGCAAATGTTTATTCTGTAATGTTTCAGATTTATGAAGCAATAGTGTGTGTGTGCTGCTTGTCTCCGCAGTGTGTGTGTTTGTGTGTGTGTGTGCGTGCGTGTGTTTACCTTGTCTCTCTGTGCATGGCTGCCTGCTGTCTGATTTTGTCTCCTTTATTTACTTCCCATCCAGCTTATTTACTAGTCAGGCAGACATCCACCCAGCCCACGATCACACTGACCTAAATAGGCAGGTCATGTGTGTGTGTGTGTGTGTGTGTGTGTAGGCCAGCTCAGTATAGTAAATGCTGCACTGAGGCTGCTGACATTGTGTGGCAGTCTTCACATTAAGGCTTCCATCTCCACTCCCTGCATTCCTCTCATTCCTCAGATAGCAGCAGAGCCTCCATCCAGCAGCTCTGAGCCTCCTCACTCACACACCACCGTCTGTGTCATGACACCGACTCCAACGTCCCAAAATACCGAGATATGAGGCGGCTAACATTAGAACGCTGAAGCGTGCCGACTGAAACTCTATTTCATTTTTTTGTTAATGAGGTATTGACTTCTCGAGGCTCCGTAGTTACACGTCACAGATGGATTGTTTAATTATCAGGACAAATTAAGGGTCGTTGATGGCACATTGGTCAGCTGAAAGGCTGCTTGCCTTCTGCATACACGAGGATTTTTAAAACAGCACTGCTGACGGAGTTAAGACAGTAACCGCACAGAAGAAGGAGAAGAGTGGGCCGAGTGATGTATTCTAAAGTGTATTTTTCAGAGAAATGGCAGCGCGCTGCTTAAACTGGGAGGCACAGAAGAGACATATTCCAGAAAAGCTGCTGGTCCAAGTGGTGATAATGGTTTATTTTCTCAGACTTGACAGATCTAACAGTGGAGTCAGTACTGATATAAATGGTCTATACATCTTTTTCCCCTTTTTTTATTACTTTATTGCAGGTTTTTACAATACAAATGATGGGTTTCACAGTTATTTCATCTATCCTGCCACGAAGAACTGAAATAGAAGGAAAAAGCCAAAAACTAATAAATAAATGAAAATTACAAAATAGTAATATACACATATATATATATATACAGAAATGAGATGTGGTCTAAAAAAAAACCAAATAAAATGTGTATGCCCACCTTTATTACCGCTACAACCGACAGAGATATCCTTGGATACATTTATAGGCTGCTGGTAAAATCTAGTCCCAGATTGCTTGAGAACATTTTTAGTTTGGGTATTATCAGACATTTTTTTTTGCAGTGACCTCAAAATCTGAGCATGGGAGCTGATATTTGTCTGTTCTCTAACCTGTGACCGAGCTGACTTGGTTGAATCTTTACGTCTTCTGTCGGAACAGCTCACGGGGTCACCGAGACACAAACGCTAATCCACCACGACAAGGTTCCAGCTCCAGTAGGATGAGATTTTTAGTTTGACTTTTTTATATGCAATACCTCCTTGTTATTTTTTTCTTATTTGTTTTTTTTTAAACATAAACAGTGCTGAGTTATGGTGCGATGCAAAAACCGAAAGCAAAGTTAAACATCAGATTTAGTACACAACAACCACCTGCTATATCCTAGCAACAACCAGGTACACCCTAGCAACCATCTAGTACACCTTTGCACCTTTATTTTCACTATAATTCCATAATGATAGAATGTCAAACCATTTGATTAGACGCCATAATTTAAAATAAACAAATACAGCTATTTAATTATTTATTTCCTATTATTTCTTATTTTCTCTTTGCACAGTTCTATTTTATATGTTGAGGTGAATATTAATGAGGTGAGTGAATGAATACATTTAAGAATTATTAAATTAACAAATAAAATGAAAAAATCAAATAAATGTGACAAATAATACACAAATAAATACATTTTATGAATTAAGTAAATGGAAAATTACATAAATATGGACAGACACTGGTATATTTATTTATGTGCTGAGTCATCGTTTATTTATTTATTTATTCTTGACTATGGCAGTTTCAGTCCTTGGGTTCCTGACATTATCTTTTGTATAAAACATCTCAGCAATGAGATGGGGTCCGTGGTCTAGTTTTCGTGAGTTTAAGGGTCCTTGATGTGAAAAAGTTTGAGAACCACTGACCTAGTTCACCTTAGCTATCAACTAGCACATGCAAGCGACACCTGAGGTTTATCCAGCGATATCTATGTCAGTTGTTGTGTTCTTGAAATGAGAAGTACACAGATGGAAAGGTCAGGCTCTTGCCATTCTGTAGGTGTATGGTTGTCATTCTACCATTACGACCCTGACCCTGAACAACCATGCTCCTTGTATTAGATATTTTCATGTTTTTTTCAGGTTAAAAGCTTTTCAAAAGACAAGTAAAAGGGTCTTTTGACATTTGATATAATTAGCTTGATCATCAAGCAAAGTTCAGGAATATTAAGCACCTTTTTGGCAGCTATTAAAAAAAAAAGTCTGATATGAGCCGAATGTGTGGCACCTCCATATGTACATATTTAATATAACATATAAACCCACATCTGTACCAAATATGCTGCTTTTATTGCAAAAAAACACAAATGTTATGGAAATGTCAACCTTGCTGTCCCACTAATATGAAAAAATCTGACTTGATATTAATGATATTGGGTAGAAAACGAACTGCAACGTTGTCTGCTCTCCTCTGCTTGTGACATTGTCCTCGCATATGACTGAATTCATTCATCTTCTATACCCACTTGTTCCTCATTAGGGTCGCAGGGGTCTGCTGGAACCAATCCCAGCGCATTACAGGCGAGAGGCAGGGATACACCCCAAATCGTCGCCAGCCAATCATGGGGCACACACACCATTCACTCACACACTCACACCTACGGGCAATTTAGAGTCGTCAATTAACCTCAGCATGTTTTTGGACTGTGGAAGAAAGGAAGAAAGGTCCATGACCAAGGAGGTCTTGAACCTGAGATCTCCTTGCTGTGAGGCAACAGCGCTAACCCCTCTTCCACTTCCGTTTCTATAAGTTGTCCATTTCCCAACTTATAGAAACTAAAAGGTTTTCTTTCCCCCGCCAACATTGAAACATGCTGCTCAGATCAATCACCACAAAAGTGACATATCCGGACACAGCTGGTCTTGTGATCCAGTTATTTACTCCTCTACACCATGCATGCACCTGCTTTAGTGTGATGTGGCGCATCTGCTCCTTTTCCACAAAAAGTATCTTTTCAACCCACTTCCTCTCCACTAAAGTCACTTCTTTTTTTGGCACTTTAGGGTCGTCGTTATAGTGTCATCTGTCTAACAGCTTGTATTTTAACATCAGTCCACACAGGCCACATATCACACATACTTTAAATGCAACCTGAAGTCTGTTTTGTTTCTATTTAACAAAGCTACAGCAATTGCGTATTGAGCTCAGACAGCTGCCAAAGCCCCAGTGACCTACACTTAACAGAGTGCCTGAACGCCTCCTGTGTAAATGCAGGGCTGATGCTGCCTTCACTGTGATACTCCTCCACAGCCGAGCATCCAGCAGCATGCGTGTTGCTTGTCACGATGTAAATATGTCAACATTGTCATAAACTTTTATCATGTGAAGATTCATATCAGTATCCTCTTGAATGGGGTGATATTACACACACCTAGAGGCTATTTAAAATCATCGTAAAAAGAGAATCATAACCTATGTAAGTGCTTCACCTCAGAACTCCCAAACGTCAGAGAGCATGATAACCTTTGCAGTATTTACAACTTTACCTGTTCATGTTAAACTGGACCAGTTTGATATATCGCAGCCAGACTCATCAGAGGCCGTTTTTCAGTTTAAGAGAGAAGCGTCGTCTCTCTGCAACAGAAAAGGTGCAGAAAACATGACCTCAGGAGATTATTATAATCAGCTAATGTGCATTTTGCATAATTAGCAGTTATTGAACCACTCAACCAAAGAGTAACATCACAGCGCAAAGACGCAAATATCTTTAAGACTATTCGGAGCCTTTGAATAAGAAGGAAAGAATTTTGATGGAGAAATATGAGCAGGTTTTTCAACACTCCAAAGACAAAACGGGAAATATACTGTACATCTGTATAGCAACCATGCTGAAAGGGTGTGTGAAGCTGAATGTGAGGCGTACTCTGGGAATGTTAGAATATTAGAATAATAAAATATAATATTAGAAAGAGATAATACTGGAATGATGTACAGATTGAAATGAAAACTATCTTGGGGTATGAACTACAATTATCATTTGTGTGGTATTGTACCTGTGCAAGTGAAAATGTTCAATGTGAAGATATATATCTGGTTAAAATTCCGTTAGCTGTGACCAAATAGGCAGTCACTAGAAAGTGGTGCAGAGAGAAACCTCCCACTTTGAGGAACTGGTTGGACATTGTGGAGGAGATATATGATATGGAATGACTCACACATACTGTATACTGAGACTCCAACAACTTCAATTCAACAAGAAATTGGACAAATGGACAACATATATGCAGGGCCATAGCCGGGATTTTTAAAATACAGAGGTCAGCATTCTAACATTCTACAGTGCATCCAGAAAATATTCACAGCGCTTCACTTTTTCCACATTTTGTTGTGTTACAGCCTCACTCCAAAATGGATTCGATTCATTTTTTTTTCCGAGATTTTTGCAATTTTTTTAAAAAATAAAAAAACTAAGAAATCACATGTACATAAGTATTCACAGCCTTTCACAGCCATGAAGCTCAAAATTGAGCTCAGGTGCATCCTGTTTCCACTGATCATCCTTGAGATGTTTCAGTCAGTCATTTCCTATACCTGCTTATTCGTCATTAGGGTCGTGTTACGGCGAGAGGCAGGGATACACCCCGGATGGTCGCCAGCCAATCGTGGGGCACACACACCATTCACTCACACACTCACACCTATGGGCAATTTAGAGTCGCCAATTAACCTCAGCATGTTTTTGGACTGTGGGAGGAAGCCGGAGTACCCGGTGAAAACCCACACAGACACGGGGAGAACATGCAAACTCCACACAGAAAGGTCCCAGACCCAGGACCAAGGAGGTCTTGAACCTGCGACCTTCTTGCTGTGAGGCAACAGCGCTAACCCCTGCGACACCATGTTGCCCTCCTTGAGATGTTTCTACAGCTTAATTTGAGTCCATCTGTGGTAAATTCAGTTGATTGGACATGATTTGGTAAGGCACACACCTGTCTATATAAGGTCCCACAGTTGACAGTGCATGTCAGAGCACAAACCAAGCATGAAGTCAAAAGAATTGTCTGTAGACCTCAGAGACAGGATTGTCTCGAGGCACAGATCTGGGGAAGGGTACAGAAACATTTCTGCTGCTTTTAAGGTCCCAATGAGCACAGTGACCTTCATCATTCATAAATCGAAGAAATTCGGTCCTTCCAGAAGGACAACCATCTCTGCAGCAATCCACCAATCAGGCCTGTATGGTAGAGTGGCCAGATGGAAACCACTCCTTAGTAAAAAGGAACATGGCAGCCCGCCTGGAGTTTGCCAAAAGGCACCTGAAAGACTCTCAAAATTCTCTGGTCTGATAAAACAAAGATCGAACTCTTTGGTGTGAATGCCAGGTGTCATGTTTGGAGGAAACCAGGCGCCGCTCATCACCAGACCAATACCATCCCTACATTGAATCATGGTGGTGGCAGCATCATGCTGTGGGGATGTTTTTCAGCAATAGGAACTGGCAGACTAGTCAGGATAGAGGGAAAGATGAATGCAGCAATGTACAGAGACATCCTGAATGAAAACCTGTTCCAGAGCGCTCTTGACCTCAGACTGGGGCGATGATTCATCTTTCAGCAGAACAACGATCCTAAGCACACGGCCAGGATATCAAAGGAGTGGCTTCAGGACAACTCTGTGAATGTCCTTGAGTGGCCCAGCCAGAGACCAGACTTGAATCTGATTGAACATCTCTGGAGAGATCTGAAAATGGCTGGTGCTTCCCATCCAACTTGATGGAGCTTGAGAGTTGCTGCAAAGAGGAATGGGCAAAACTGCCCAAAGATAGGTGTACCAAGCTTGTGGCATCATATTCAAACAGACTTGAGGCTGTAATTGCTGCCAAAGGTGCCTCAACAAAGCATTGAGGTTGTGAATACTTATGTACATGTGGTTGCTTAGTTTGATTTTTTATTTTTAATAAATTTGCAAAAATAAAAAAAAAATTGTTGTGTGTAGAATTCTGAGGAAAAAAAAAATGAATTGAATCCATTTTGGAATAAGGCTGTAACATAACAAAATGTGTAAAAAAGCGAAGCGCTGTGAACGCTTTCCAGATGCCCTAATATACAATATAATGGCATTAGGCTATTATGGACATTAGGTCTATAATACTGTATGTTTAGTCTCATTATTTACTACCCTCATCCATCCAAGCATTGAAATCATAGCCTCTTATTAATGGATAATTCATAATGTGCCTGAACATTACCTTAAAATATTCAATCTATTCATTGCATGTCCTTTCAAATTGTAGCCTTGGCTACATATACAGTAGGTTACAGGTTAGCATCTCTTTTACTTTCGCTTTTGACAAGTCAAATATATGAGCATCTCTGTCACGTGAGACCATATTGATGTCATGATAATTTGATGTAATTTATGTATTTGGTTTTTCAGATTTGTGTTAACATTTTTACTTGCTGAAATGTAGCCGAAGGGGAAAAAATTAAAATGAAATGAAACTTGAGGGGAAAAAATACAGAGGTCGTGACCTCGGTGTCCTCAAAGTCTCACAACAGAGAAACCACTGGAGAATATGGATAAAAATAGAAAAAAAATAGATAATGCAGAAGCCGTGTTTCCCACTGTCACTTGTTCTGTATGTATGTTCCATGTTTAAAAAAGTTAGTTAAAAAAAAAAGCCTTCACAGCTGAACACCTTAGACACACCATTGGCATGACAATAACTACTAGGATGTATTCAGGCTGTTTTTACTCAGGCTCGTGAGGTTTGTGTGAACAGGATTTGGTCCAGAACAGAGGTGTGACCAGCATGTCATGTGTGGGTGGGCAGTTAGCTCATTTGGGAGGGAAGAAAAAATGAAGTACCTGCAAAATATGTCAAATATACTTTTACACACACACAATTACACACACAAATGAAACGAAAATTAGAGCTTTGCATGTAGATTTTTTTTTTTGGGGGGGGGGGCAGGGCTTGTCCCTCGGGCCAGTACAGCCATTTCTAAACATTTCTTTTGCTTCTTCACGGCATTTTCATCTTAACCAGCGTTGATTTGTGCAGCTGAACAGCCAGCCAGGCTGCCTATCTGCTCTGATTCAGTTGTTGATTAGATGGCTGAGTTTAAGACGTTATTTTGGCTCAGCCTGTCGGCGCTGCCCGCCTGCTGAGATCCTCTGCTAGGTTGGCTAGGTAGCGCGTGGGCGAGCATGTGGGTGCGCGGGTTTTTTTCTTTGTGCATGTGTGTATTTCATGTGTGTTTGTGTTTTCGTGCACACGGGTGTGTGTGTGTGTGCCTGTACCTTATTTGTGCGTGTGGGCGTATGCGTGGGCAGAGCTTTAAACCTGACAGTGAGCAGGCAACCTGAGGACATATTTATGAGGTTTCTCATTGTCGACGTTAACCGTGACGTTAACCAGTGAATATTAACCCGCTGCTCTTTCGGCGCCTTAAGCTGCAAAAACACACAGAGCCAACATTTTCAAATTCTCATTCTCATCTGAGTAATGCGCTGATAAGTCTGTTCTGGATGAAGGTCCACGGGGAAAATGGAAAGAGGGCTAGGTCACACGGCGCCATTATTGCTGTCAGGTGATTTCATCATGATAAAGATATCATCCATCTGGCATCTAAATGGATGTAGATTCATGTAAGCCTTATTATGTATTAGCTCAAGGCTTGATAAAGTGCAGCATGGGGCTATAAACCCAGCGGCATTGCAGCTTTAAGTCGCCCTGTCAAGGATGTTCAATTCATTCCTAATTACATCTAATATAGATTAAAATGTACTTAAGATAAATGCATATTTATTATGCATGTTGTTTTTATATTGAAGGAGCCTCCGAAGAGGAAATGAGCAGAAAAGGAAGTTGAAAATTGATTCCGACAAAACAACACCTTGAATATAAGAAACAAGACGGATTATATTTTATTTCTTCATTCATTCATGTATTCATTCTTCATTTTAACCAGGTAAAACCATCTTAGAACCAATTTTTATATGAATGATGACCTGGCATCAGCAAGAGTACATAACATAATAAGGACCACACAAAACAGCATATAATAAAAAAGGTCAGAAAGGAGCAACACTATCTACAAAAGAAAGTGAAACTGTCAACCGTGACTTATGGCAGATTCTGTTAGAATGTTTTCGATTTGAGAGATAGATTATACCATGAATTGAAAAAAGACTAAATTAAAGGTTTTATTTTGTAACCTATGGGTCATTCTTTGTCAAATTCAAGTGGTTGCAGCAGTATATATATATTCTTTTTCTCTCCACTAATTTGAAAAAAAAAAAAAGAAACATGGTATGAATAAAAGAATATAACAAAACTAAAAGCCAACAAACACGGGGCCGGTCATTTGCAGAAGAATCAAAAATAAGATCATTATTTTATGTTTTCGTGCTTTTTTTACAATCAAAATTCAAAGTTTCTCACAAGCACTGACTCAGTTTCCCTGGTAACGCCTGAGGGCCTGACTAATACCTGGAGCAATCATTACCATCCCTTAAGGTTCTCATGCAATGTTAATGTTCCTCACTACTCGGCGGACCTGAGACACGGCCCGGCAACGGGAGATATTCTACTCTGCAACTTCAGGTCTGTGCAGCCAGAGTTTACCAGGATGTGGAATGATTGTGGTTCAGGGTGACGTACTGTAGCTCGTTATGAAGTAATAAAATACAACTTGATTTAACTTCTACTTCGTAATCATTTGCTTAATACCACACCAAACCGGTGCTTATTTATTGCATAATTTTTCACTTGGTTTCTCTCCTTTTTTTCCATTTATTTTTCTTTTGCTGCATTTTTTTTCTTCAAAAGTGTGGTATTCTCCAAATAAAAGAAAAATTAAAATCAACATAGGTATGTTTATCTTCTCGTTAGTCTATTAATCTGATTACTCGCTTGCTGCAATTGTTTGATTTACCCTAATTAGCATTTTAGTAATTTACTACAACATTAAATCAAAGTTTGGTGCGGATAAACTACAAATGACCAAATGATGCGAGTATGACTCGTGATGTCACAAATAAGTCGGAAGTCAATGTGCTGGATCAATATCCAGTTTACACAAGCGTGATGCACAAACACTGAGAAAGAAAAACAAAAACGTCATTATTATTAATATTCTGGCTGCTTTCTTTTATACTGACAGCATTTACTTTCAATACTGAAGTATATTTTACATCTTTTACCATTTTCTGGTTGTACTTTTACTCAAGTGTGTTTTAGCGTAAACAGCCTCTATAACAATGCCGAAGACAAACAATCCAATCCAGCTGCTCGAGCAGATATGAAATGAAAGGTTGCCATAAACTGCTGAAATGACGCTCATGTCCTCGTAGAGCAGACCTCGTCTTTTCTCGCTTCAGAAAGCAGGTGTTTTAAGCAGGGAGGGGTAAACCGCTTCCAATTAAGTAAGATGAGTCTTCTGGCTAAAAGAGTGACATAAGAGACTCATTTTGGCTGCGGCCGATGGAAGGCGATCGTCCTCACGTCCAATGCCAGAAATGTCTGTGAGAGGATTTGGATCCATTGGTCTTTCAAGTATCTGGGATGGAGCGTCGAGAACGGTAACCTGAGAGGTTCGGGGCAAAACCAGATCGTACGAGCTAGAGTCGCATCTATTACAAGAATCATCAGTTGATGGATACATCTTTGTGATTCGGACTTTAGACAGATGAATTGAAGTAGACCGTGTCCGGCGCATATCGATGGGGAGTGTAATCTCGGAAATATATCCGACCACTCCACATCTGTGAATTGTACATTCCGATCAGCCGGCCGTGCCTCTCTCCATGCATCAAGAGTGGCGTCCACATAAATGAAAGTCTCATATTCATAACCTATGTGGACTCTTTGAGAGATGGAGCTGTTGGGAATAGAAAATCTATTCTGCTGTTCATGGTTGTAGGAAGTGGTTACAAGTGCAAACCTCAGCCTGTGGTAGACGATGTATTCAGATCGTTTACATGAGGAAAAAGTCGAAAATGACTCTTTTACAAAAGTAATTCAAAATGTTACTTGGGTAATACAGAAGTATTATCAAGCAAAATATATGTAAAGTATAAAAAAAGTAAAAATAATAATTAAGAAGTTCCTTTTACAGTGTTATATTATTGTAGTTTATATTATAGTGTTTCTTTTTTAGCACTAACAAAAAGCTATTTTTATTGTTGTAGTCTATTGATGTGGAGCTAATTCTAGATATTTTTACTTTGTTTAAATTACTATAAAACTGTAGTACTGCATCATAATAGCGTCTTTTTTATAATATTAATAATATGCTTTATTTATATAATCAGTCTTCTTTATCAGTCTCCAGAGGGAAACGTTGACAGTATTTTTTCTATAAACCGTGGAGACTTTGAATGTTTCAGAGGTGGTGATGTGATTATGATGAGGTTCCTCTTAGGTTTTAACTTTTCTTAGCAGGAGGAGGAGGGTCAGGGTGATGCTCAGTGTTTAGTTTCATGGATTAGGCTTGGAAAGTTGCAGGAGACGCCTGTTTGACACCACTGTTGACTGGACAATTTGTACCGCCGTGGCAGGCGTTTTCCAACCACGTTGTTTGTACCATTACTTCGGGCATCTGATATTTTACAGGACATTTGTCCCATCTTGTCATGCATTGATCACTTTTACCCAAAGACCATGATCTTTCTCTGCCCCTAAGCAAATGTTTTTTGTGCCTAAACCTGATCACACCTTAACTCCAGTGTTGTCACACCATAAAACTGTATTTGACAAACTATGCATGTAATCAAGTCCAAGTACCTCACAATTATAAGTACGGTATATGTACTTCATTAATTTCTACCACTGTGAACCTGAAAAATATATATATAAATAAGTGCTCGTGGCTTATCAAATTTAGCTCTGAGCTGATCAAATGAGGCAAGAGCATCCGCTTTGTGCAAATCCTTAAATGAGACAATTGCCTTCTTATGTCACATCAAGAAGGAGTCACCGTGAAGTAAGGCGGAAACTGATGATTTGCCACAATCGAGCCAGCCTGCGAGCGAGAGTGTTTCCGCACCTGAGCCCCTTTCACGCAAAGACTGATGGACTAAGCAGTGGTGGAAGCATGATGCGGTGCGATAGGCATTGCTGAATATAATAAAGCTTGGAGGGATGTTGGCAGGCAGGAATCAGCCTCCATCTGGTCCCCGGCAGGAGTCCCATCACTGTCGTAGGTTTGAAGCCAGTATGCAAAAGCTCTCAGCTTACCTGCCCAATACTATAACTGGAAATGTGGTAAAGCTCCACCACCCGCTGATATAGGTCTTTGTAAAAGTTCCTTAAGGATATGAGGTAGTTTCTTCTTTCAATTAAAGTCAAAGCTAATCTAATTGAGGTGCGGAGGGGAAAAAAATGATAAAGATTGGTATAGTTCAGAACAGGTGTAGGGTGTTAATTTTAATTAGATTAATTCCCCCTGCTGGTGAGAGAGGAAGCGTAGACCACACAGTCTCAGCCTTAGTTCAAAGTTTCTCCATATAATCATTTCTGGGTGCCAAAATAAACACCTATAAAATCTTTTATTCAATTCCTTTTTTTTGTTTTTTTTTTACACTTATGCTTACAATTTTTAACACATGAGTTTTGAGTGACTGATCCATTAAATGTGTTTTTTGTATTTTTTCTGTAAGGCCCTAGATTTGAAAAACAAATCATAAATGAGAGTGATATTGAGAATATTACGAACCAATTAGTTTCCACCAATATGATATCAGTCTTTTTTTTTTTTTTTTACTTTTTGCTAATATTTGAAGTCCTTCCCACTAATGGATGTGAAGATATTAGGAATAAAACAAGGCGTTCTTTTGTGAAATTAGCTTAATGCGTCATCATTTAGTGAACTATGTGCCAGTGTCCATCCATGTTCCTTTCATAGATAAACACACATAGTTAAAAGCATTATTTCAACTCTAGGGGAAAAAAAAAACATCCATAATGAAGAAGCAGGGTCTTCCATTATTAGCCTCTGAACTACTGAGTAGAAAAATGCATGTTGGCTCATTATTATAGGTCATTAATGCAGCTATATTATTTACTATCAGGTCCTCATAGAGAAAGGCATTAACTCTGATGGATGCTTTATTTAGTCGAGTGGTTCATTTATATACCCCATAACTTTTTCCCTTTTCCATATATAGCTTTAATACATGCACACTGTTAAATTACACATATAAATACATCCAACCATTTATTTGGAAACACATTTAGCTGCTCCCACTGGAGCTTATTGCTCCTCATACCGGGGGTTTTATCCAAATATTACACTTATTTTCAATATCCAGGACCTTAGAGACACAATTTCAACCTCAAATGCTTGAAAACATGTTTATCTCTTACTGTTTTACAATCCTTATGAGAAAGGAATTTGAAAAACATGGCAATACAGAAACAAAAAATGCCTTCCTTGCCTTAGGAAAATGTCTCCCAAATAGTAATAATAGTTTCTATGAAAGAAAAATGGAAGGCCCTTTGTACCCTTAAGAACCAACCATCAAGCAATTTCCGTGTACATTTCTATGTTCCTAATACCACACATACCTATGAAAATGACCAAAATAAGCTGTCATGCCTTTTTTTTTTTGAATATCACCGTTAGGTGCTTGGTAAAATACAGCCACAAAAGATTGTATTTGCAGAAAAAAAAAATCGTCTCATCATCTCTGCACCCTTTTTCCCAAATCTTCGTACATGAAATACTTTAATATGTTATTATTTGTTTCGATTAATTAGTAATTGATTTATTTTAAATGTCTCTGATTGCCTCTTTTTGTTTGTGTATATATGTGAAAATATTTTGCAAACTGCACAGCAAATGCTATTGTACAATAAAGATGATCTTAGTTTATCTTATATACATTAATAGGCAGGCGGTACAGGCTTTAAATGGTTTAGTCATACAGAAATCAAGTTAGCCTTCCATCCTACAAAGCATGGAGAGAATGCTTGTCAAAATATTGACGCGCAAACATGTCTTCCCAGATGACGTGTTTCGGATTCTATAAAAATAATGCCATGCTGAAAAAATATGAAAAGAGGATTTGAGCAGAAATATTTTTACAGGCCTTGGTTTTGGGACCCAGTCATGTAGACAAGGACAAGGAACAAAGTCTCAGACGCTGCTGCAAAAACCTTGTCTGATTTTTTTCATTTTTTTCTTATTGTAGTAGCAGAACACATTCTCTCAGTCCCATATAAAGTCCAGATGAAGCAGCGTTTAGAGATTATCTAACTTCTGCACAGTGATGTATTTCCACGTGAAATGTAATATTTGCATGGGGAACAGTTCTGAGGTGGATTGACAAATCCTTCACGTTGACCACTAAAAACAGGTTGGAGCTACTAAACAGAGCTGCAGAGAGAAACCCAGCTAAGTTGAAGATCGATGGGTGGATGTCTTGATATTATTGGTTGAAATTGGTATATTGATTTATGTAAGCAGACATGATATTTAGTTTAACAAGTAAATGAGTGTTTTGGTATAAGAAAACAAAGTAATGAATTGTATTCTATTCTTTCGGCATACATTGTTAAATAGATGAACCATAAGATTGGGATGTGACCTAAAAGGCTTTAAAGGGCATTTTTCATATTACTTGACTTTAAACGTGTTGCTTATTTATATTTTACATCCATCTTCTTTATGTCGAATTTTCATTATCAACAAAAACTAACTCGAACCAAATCAGGCTGTCTTTTCTCAAAGGTACATCCAGATATACAATATGCTGTCCACCTCCACTGTTTCCGATGTAAACATGATGAAACATCACAACTGCAATTAACAAATATATCAATTAAAATTCTATACACTCCCAATTTAGTTGTTTTTTTACTCTAGATAAGGAAAAAATAATATAAAATCTGTTCCATGCATGAGACAATCAGAAAAACAGAGAAATGCACACAGCCTGGATGTAGAAACTTCTGGCTCCCTTTCATGGCTCGTTTGTACTTCCTTGACTTTGTGATGTCATGCAGTAGCTCCCTCTACCTGTAGGGGTTCTCAGCATGTCCCCTCCTGCCTCCATCTTCCAAGTGAAAATCAGAAGAGAGGCTCATAAATATTGCGTCTGCAGCTCCACAAGGCTCATGAGGGAGCACTGTAAAGCTAAATTGAATTGAATTTTTATCCTTTAAATTAATAAAGCAAAAACATCATGTTAGGGGGTATCAAAACTTCACATAAAACCTACAAAAGCATAATATGGGACCTTTATAAATGGTTTTGGTGCAACATCAGATTCAAAGTTTGATTACTGCAACTGGGCCAATCTGATGTAATAATTTGGCAGATTGTTAACACCGTCTCCTTCTGACTTCAAAAAGGTGAGGTAGAGATTAAGAGGGCTAGTTGATCACAATTTGACAACCCGCCCACTGATACTATCTGATTCCGCTGCTTTCTTGGTGTTCGCATGCATGACATCATGCTCAGAATGGGTGACAGGTGCACCCATCCATCCATCAACCTTTGTTCTTACTTGCTAGGTGGGGTAGCTTGTAATGTGTCATAGTTCTTAGTGTTTGCCACATGCTTCTGGGATTACCCTCCTGAAATTCTAGTTCCACTTCTTTTTAGTCACTTACTGGTTAGCTCTCCTTCTGGAAAAAGGACTTTAGGTTAACTCTTAAGACACACCCCCTTTTTCAGTCCTATTTGTGAAAATGGTATGTCCAAGTTATAAGTAGCCAAGTTTCCATGTCACATGTTGTTCCAAAGCCCAGATTTGGATGGTCTCTTCACAGGAAATTTCCATAGGGTTGCACTGCTTTCCATCAAACAAAAGGCGGTCAAACTTTCATAGTCGGTCCTCATTGGCTTCCAAGCTGGCTATCTCCTAACCCCATGCTTTGATTGGCTCGTGCATGGTGTCAATCATTGCAAAACAACTTAGAGACCATAAATGTCTTTGCACATAGAAACCAACATCTGAAGCATAGTATCGCTGTAAATGACACCCCGCCGCTACCCCGTACCACTCACAGTACATCAAGCTGATAATTCTTTTCACACTTTCAGTGTGTCTTAAGAGGTTATCTTTACATTATGATACAGTGGGAAGGTGCTTTTTACCTATTTACAGGGTCATCCAGTATAGCATGCCTCTCTGACAGAAGGTGGTTGTATGCAACTTTAGAAAGTAACGAGCTACATTTACTCAAGTACTGTGTTTAGTAAGTACAATTTTTAGGTACTTTATATTTTCATTTGATTCTACTTAATGCTTCACTCCAATACATTTCAGAAGGAAATATTTTACTTTCTTAATCTAATGGTGTGACATAGAATAATTGCATCAGTCAGATGACCAATCTAATACTTTACTGCAATACTTTTACTCCATCGAGCTCACAATTCTGTCACACTTTCATGCAGGATTTGTATTGTAATGGAGTATTTTTTCACTCTCTGTAGCCTTCTGGTGCAAAGGATCTGAATACTTCTTCCACCACTGCCTGCAGGGAATCTAACAGCTGGACGCCTATTATCACGTTGACCTTAAATGCTACATAAGAATGTGTTGGGCGCATTTCATTTTCTACTTCTTCCTCATACGAGATTCACATGTGCCTTTTTATTGAATATTTTGAAACCTGCATTGTTTAGTTGGGCTCGACGTCTCCTTCTTCTTCTTCTTGTGCATCATCTCATCGGACCAAACAGCCAGCCAGAAACAGCGGAGCCTGTTTGCCAAAACGTTGCACCGCTAGCAGTAAATGACTCTACTGGGTATATTTAACAGGACTTAATAAACAGAATAAACTGCTCAGATCAATAATTATTGCCATTTATGAATCAGCTTCCCTCATGCTTTGTCAGTGCGGTCTGTTCAATTTGAACAAACTGCTTCTGTAGTCGAGGTGATGTAAGTTAAATCTTCAGATGACTTGTTCAAACAGTGCCACACCGGTGTGGCATTTGCCATAAGTGCCACGAATGCAGCGTGACACATTTGTTTTTATGGCATTTCCTTCTTAATGTCAAAGTGACAAGAAACATGTGAGCGACGTGACCTTCTTCCCCTACATTCACTTCTTCACATGGGGGCGAACACTCGCAGGAAGCGTGCTACAGGGCGAGCAGGCCCCAAGACAAACTAGATAGAGAGGGTTAAAACACAGTGTAACTTTGCTGCCATATAGCGTGACTGCATCTCCCTCAGGCATACACAAGTACATTCACTTCCTGTCCAGAACATGCACGCACGCACACACACACACACACGCACACACTCACACACACACACACTGCAGAACAGCAGTGATGCACTGTCTGGACTGCAGAAAGGAGACACAGCCTGAAGGTCTCTCTCTACTTCTCCCTCTTTCTGTCACTGTTTCTCTCTCACTCTCTCTCTCTCTTTCTCCCCTTCACTACGGGTGTGCCAAGTCAGCACAACTCTGACATGCTTAATTATCCTGGTAAAGCCAGAGAGCGGAGAGGGGAGGAGATGGGGAGACAGGAGGGGATGAGGGGAGACGGAGGGGTGCGAAAATTGGGGGGAAAGGAAGGAGACGAGATTGGAAAAAGGAGAGGAGATGAGACAAGGAAGGAGAGGAGAAAGTCAAAAGCAGGGCAGGTGGAGGAGAAGAGGAAAAAGAGGATGGGAGCAGGTGAAAGAAAAGAGGAGTGAGGCAGAAGGACAGCAGGTTGGAAAGATGCCCCAATCCTTCATGGCTCACAGACGCATCTGCAACACATTTATTACCTTACTTTTTTAAAAATTCATCTTTCGCAAGTGCTTCAACTTAATGTGCAACACTAAATCACAGTTTAAGAGAAGTCTGAAGCTGTGGCCCAAAATTACTCCCTATTTGCTACCAGGTGCACTTTATGTGTCTGCCATTTTATTTTAGATTGTCAGTGTGAAGTTTATGCGCCGCAGTATATAGTGGCTTCAAAAAATTACCACAGTGGAACACAGAAACGTACTGTCTGCAGCGCAAGCATTACCATTTAAGCTGTCAGTATGCTTCATCAGAACAGCTTGTCAGATTGTGGAACAGCTCCAGGAAGCCCCTCCCTCCACACCTTTACAACACTGGAATTGGGAGGCTGTGTCCGACTATTTCTCTGACTTAGACTTCTATCACAAAACCGACAATCCCACCTTTTTACACAGTAAATGCAGCACTATGAAGGCCTTCGAGGAGAGAAAATGCAGCATTTCCCCATATTTAAAGGACCACTGTGTAGGACTAAGAGGGGAATCTAATAGCAGAAATGGAATATAATGATTTTTTTCATCAGTGTATAAACATCTAAAACTAAGAATTGTATGTTTGTTTCTGTTAGCTCAGAAAGCAGCCTGTGTATCACAGTGGGTCCTTTTCCATCTAGCCTGCCATGTTGCACTGCTATGTTTCTACAGTAGCCCAGGGCAGACAAACCAAGCCCTGGCTCTGGGGACACATATATACAATATGTTGGTGGTAGGAAGTTTGAGAGCCCAAATTTTGACAAATAGTACATCATACGTATTATTTATCACAAGAAAAAGCAGGGCCACACTGGTTCTAGGGGAATAAGGAGGGGTTAGAGTTAACACTGTTAATCTTGGGTCTCCAACCCCTCTGTAGTAATTTGTATAGCCCTTTCCTAGTCTTCTGACCACTCAAAGCAATTTACAATACGTGTGTCCATTCAACCATCCAAGGTGCCACATTCACACCAAATTTGGAGGATCTTACCCAAAGTATCTTGCCCAAAGACACATCGACAGGTGGACTCGAGGACTTGGAAATTGAACCACTGATCTTCCAAATGGAGAATGATTATCTACCCATGAGCCACAATGAGAATCAGCCCTATGGCAGACAACATGGAATATGGATTACTTCTCAAGCTTTTAGTTCACTACACCTTTCAATGACAAGGACTTAAGGAACTGAAATGAATTTACTGCTGTGGAGTAGGTGAATGGTTGTGGTAAGGAATGTAAAAACAGCACCAGTCACATTTTATATTTGTGGCATGATGATGAGCTTCAGGGAGGGAGATGTAGATAAACCGGCTGTATCTAAGGCAATATAAACATCACAATTCCTACTTTGATTAAATTAAATACCAATTAAAGGTTCCATTTCATACAAATAGACATGTTCATCTTTGCTTTAATCTAGACAGGGTCTAGGGGTTGTATTAAACCTGCCCCTTGCATTAAACAGAGAAATGCAGGCAGCTTTGACCCTCAATTGCTCATTTGTACTTCCTTGACTTAGTTATGGGTATCAATCCTTCAAACTTTAAAATTATTATTTTTTTTTCATTTTAACACAAAGTAGAGTTGAGACAGTGGGCATGTCTGCAGTTCTGCAGGTTACAAACTGGTTGAAATATTGACCTGATGATGGGGCAAAATTAACTGTTAAAGAATCAGCCAATAAAAAGAAATGATCTTTCTGCGAGGAACATTAATGTGTGTAGCTGTTGAAATATTTCACTGATTTAAAAATATATCCTTGCGGTGGGGCTAAATTAAAAGTCAGGATATTATTCTGATCCAAACATGCACATGCACATATATGGCCACCAGGTCCTAGGAGGTTAGTTTCATCCTCTGAGGACCATGAATATCTGAGCGCCATTTGACGCCAATGTGGTAGATGTAGAGATATTTTACTAAAGTGACAGCAAGGGGGAAGGTAGGGTTCATCCTCTGGACACACTGAATACCTGAATATCGGCACCATATTTATCGGCAAAGCCAATCTGATTGCTAGCAAGACATGCCAATCAACACAACAAATATTTAGATCGGCTTGTATGCTGATCCACGACGTCTCTTATAATAAAAGTGAGCGGACACATGTTTTGACATTGGTGGGAGAATGAAATATTACTTTGGGTCTTAGCACCAACATTAATGTCAGCACTTCATTAGAATGATAAAGTGGCTCAGTATAATCCGTTTTCTCCACATATAAAATCAATACTGGGAGTCTTGCAGCCTGTCTGCAGTGATGGTGAAGTAGTCTGACTTGAGCATTAAAACTGGAGGACATGAAGGCCTCCATGTTTCCTTTAATGGCCCTACTTATTGCCCTCATACAGACCCAACTGTATTAGCAGTATGCCACAGCATACTACGCCATAAACAGCCTCTTGTTTTAATGGTTTATAATGCTGCTGGTCTGAGCAGCGACTGCAGCAGCAACAGCCCACTGACTCTCAGTTACTCACACATACAAACACACAAAACAGGCGCCCAAGGACACTATGATAGCCACACACACACACACACACTGCTAAAAATGAGTATCCGGCCCCCAGTCTGTCACTGGCAAGTGACGACTGCAACACTTTGTTATATCACAAGCACAGCCGCACACACACACTCGCCAAAATTCACGTCACACATTTTCTGTCTGAGTCTGCATGAGCAGTTTTCTTCCCCCCACTGCGGGATTTTTGGTTTCTCCTTGTTAGAGAACAATGCAGGAGTTGAAAGTGACAGGAAATAGCAAAAAAAAAAAAAAACACACAGACACACACACTCGCACAAAAAGGAAGCCCTCTCCCTGTCCCTCAGCAATCTTTTCTTCAAAACAGAAAGATTCCCCGTCGAGAGCGTTTGATGGGAAACGGCGGCTCAGCAGAGAATGAGCAGGCTGAAAGTCAACACGTCCTGTAATACGCCGGCGGTGTCGTGACTCGTTTGACTCTTCCTCTCGCGCTTAATATCTATAATAATTTTATCATATCCTCATTATCACCTTCCTCTCATCAGCCACAGTCTTATCATCGTCATCTTCCCCCTCTTTCATCCCTCTCTTCCGCTTCCTGTCTGTCGTTGCCACTGCCATCTGTCCTGTTCTGCTCCTCATCTCCTTTTCTCTTCCTCCTCCTCCTCCTCCTCCTCCTCCTCATGCCTGAGAGAGATGTTTTCATGCTCGCGTGTCAGAGCAGACATGCCGACAGATCATCTGACTGGCAGACTGGCATCAGAGGAGCTGACGGACAGGCGGAGGGGAGTCAGTGGGGAAAGGACGCGAGAGAGGAGATTGGGGGGGAAGTGGCTCCGTGGATTATGATGTGCAGTAATTGGATCGGCTAAGTCTGACGGCAGAGTTTTCTCGGCTTGTTTGCCTCAAGAAGTTTTTGTCAAGAAGATTTGATTCACAATCAGTAAATATAAAAGTGACACAATCGGTGCTCTTTGATAATGCCTGAAAAAAAAACAAAAAAAAACACAAACTTCAGCCTCTCCACACTCCAGTTAGCAGTCGAAAGAGAACATGTGTTGTTATAAATAGATGTTTACAAGTCTACAAAGGTGCACATATAGCCTATAGCCTGTAGCAGCAAGTAATTATTTGCATAATTAAAAACCGGAACAGCTGTTGGTTTGCCATAGCCTCTATCTGTGTACAATCTGTGGTTTATATAGATTCAGATCAGATCCTACAATTTCAACTATTTATTAATTATTTTTTTGGATTGTCCCATGTCTGGTGTAGTAGAGACTTTGGTTTTGTGTTGTTGGAGGTTATCGAGTGTCTGGCCCAGACATGAAAAAATAATTTTTCCTATAAAGTTTCCCTGGGTTTTGTTTGAAGTTGTGATACAGGATATATTTGTGCTTTTAAGAATCAAACATCTCAGTATAGTTTTTCATCTCCACAAGCTTCTCATTGCAGATCTTGTGAGAACAGGTCATTTTGTGTCTGTTTCATTTATAACGAGCCTCTCCTCTGATTGGCTGATTTGAATGGTTGTGAATGGGGAGGTAGGTGACATCACAATGTCAGGGAAGACCTGGTGGATTAAACATTTTCAAACATGGGACAGTACCTATATAACATCTAGACCTTCTTATAATCACAAAGATATTAAGTCTCACTTTGTACAATATGGGACCTTTAAGCTACCGCTGTTTCGGAAACAGAAAACCCTGAGCTAACCATCTCAGTGTTAACTAAGTCAAATTAAAGAAATTCTGAGATCTGAGTTCCAGAACAGTTCATCATAGTTTTTTCAGTCAGCTTTGACTATGTTCACTCTTAGTTTCATGTATGTGGCGAATGAAAAAAGCCATTATCAGTGAATTAGCTTCCAGTATTGTGATTCGCCATGGCAACAGGTAAATAAAAGGCAGTCTCCATTTTAATCTAGTGATGGTTGAAACATTGCTACATGTGTGTTGGCTGTGAACATTAAAAAAAAAAGATAGTGACAGAATCTGAGTCACAGCGGGCGAAAAGAATGAACTCAAAGTTGCATTCATCATCATTTAATTTATCATTTACCAGACTTTAATTTCCTCAATTGTCGATAAAGTGGTGGGATCTAACTGCGTGTACATTTCTACATCTACTCAGCTGTAATCTGACGGGGACAAAACACAGAAAAATATGAGATTAGAAAGATATAGGTGATAACATAATATTACATAGAGACGTGATTGAAGCTCACAGTCTGCACCAGTAATAATGACTTTGGGGATTTGCGATTGAAAAGGCGTCAAGCTTCAAACTGAGAGTAAATGTTTGGACATCTGTTTGGATTTTGGCTCAACAGCATGTCCTGACTATATTTCAACAAATGTAAGACAGTGTAGTAAATTTAAACAGTCAATGAAATGCTGTTAAAACACATTAAGACTTCACGCTGAACGCTTCATTATAATGACCAGAACTGAACATTTACTCTCCAAACATACTCCAGTTTACAGAAAGCAGTCCTCTCCTCACACACACTACTACTAACACACTACTTTTCCTACTAGAAGTAGAGCATAAGCATAGCATCTTACTCCCTTCAAAATAAAAGCATCTGTTCATAGATTGAAACAAAGTAACCCAGTAACCTTGTACAATTAGGTTTACCAGGTTTTCCTATTCATTGTAAATAGTATAATTGTAAATACTATAAATAGTACTTAAATTTCTTGATAAACACATAAAATTAAATATTAAAGGTAGAGTGCATGTTTCCAGACTCAACACCAACAAAAATGTACGCTTCCTTCAAGGTATTGTGTCGCGTGCTTCTACTTCCTGGATGAACCTGATTGGCCATTCCTTCACTGGTTCATCTACTCGCAGGCTAGAAATAGGTGGATTGCCTTTTATTTCATCACAAAATACCTCATCAGCCATCCATCCACCTCAGCGTTTTTTGACCAATTGTAAAAACCACATCTGTCCGCCGTTTATGATTTTTACAAATTTTTTAAGTCTATTACACACTGCTTATGCGAGGCTAGAAAGTTCTAGAAAGCATGCTCTTGAAAGGACACTGATATATATTTAATCAAATTTAATCTAATGTCATCTACATTTACTACATGCAAATTTGACCCACGCAGCACTTTTACCTTCTTTTTCAGTTCACGTCTTCAGTTCTCCCCGTTTATTATGAACTACCTTTGCATGCCATCTTCTTTAAAATCATTTATCTTCATCTTCTGCCGTTGATAAACAAAATGCAAACACTGCCTGATGAAAATTTGACTACTGCAAATAATGATATTCAACAATGTGTACATGATTTTAATTTTGATCGGTTAAACCGCCGCTTTGTTTAATTAAAATTTTATTATATAATACTTTTTGGTCACGTCAGCCGCCTGAGCCGAGGTACAGCCGTGGAATCCATGCATCGCAGACCAGTCCCCATCTGTTATGAAAGTAACTCACTGTTGTTTCTTAAAACATTTTAAGTGAGAAATAAGCCATGGATTCGCGGAATCTGTGTATAATTTTAGATCAATCAACACTTAGATTAAAAGTTTAGATGAAAGTTAGAGAAGAAATGAAGGTGAAGTTGAAAAGCCCTCTTTTTTTTGATTAGGGATAAGGGATGCCCTTTAGTGATTTCAGTTGGCCTTTAAAAGCACTAACATGCTGTAGTATGAGCCTACTGAAGATACTGCCATCGTAAACCCAAAGAAACTCAACTTTTTCTTTATTCTCTCTTTTTTCTTTCTTTTCGGACCACTGCCTCTGTCTCTGCAGACTCACTCTATGGAATGGCGGCGGCGGAGTCCATATGAGTGCAGCTCTCAGGCAATGGCTGCAAGCCACACGCTTTACACTCCATATAAATTCATGTTCATATATATATATATATATATACATACATACATATACATTATTTCTTTTGCGACACATCAGAGGCCCTGTTTAAACCCCCCCCCCCAAAAAAAAACGGTTTATATTTGTGTTGTTTTGAACGGGAGACCACTTCTTTCTGACCTTGTTTCTGTCTGAAGTCAACATATTAACTCTGCTTTGTGTTTGAGCTCACAGGTAAAATAAAAAAAAATATATATATAAAAAAAAAAAACACATTTCACATGACCTTGCACATTCTGAGGCGCAGATAACGGGGAGAACGGCACATAACAGCCCTGTATTTGAGCATTTTTTGTTGTCTGTACAGTTTATCAGTGCTTTTAAGCGTTGTAGAGTGGGCCTGCGTGGACTACTATTCAGTGACACTGATGTATGTGTGTGGGCGTACTTTATTTAATCTTTTTTTTTTCTCTCTTTTTGCTGTGAGCACTTCTTGCAAACGTATTTTTATTTTTTTTTTTATCAAAATTGAGATTTTAAAACTAATAACTGCCTATTGCCATTTCGAAAGGCTTCACAATCCAATTTAAACTTATTTTTTCTTACCTCTGTGGTTAAAAAGTTTATACTCTGCAGAAAAAGGGGGGCAGATTAAGTCTTTTATCATTCCTCAGCAATAAAGACTTAGAGTCCTTGAATAAACAAAACGCTTTGTTCGCCCGGGATGCAAAGTGGAACATCACTATTTCACCTTTACCTTGATGTTTAGTCTGTGAATATAGCTCTATTCAAAGAAACAAATGTTTGAAATAGTTGTGGTAAGGAGTGTTTCTCTTTTTTTTTTTTTGTCTCCCTTCTCTCTGGCTGCACAGAGTGCAAGTTCCACTGCACCAATGGGAATTGTTTGCGTCTGGGCTCGCTGATCTGCAACCAGCTGAATAACTGTGGGGACAACAGCGATGAGGAGAACTGCCCCGTGGTCACCCAGCACCCTCCGCCGGGCATCTTCAACTGTGAGTATCCCTCTGTAGCGCACACCATCAAACAGTACAACAACTCTCACTTAACCCTCTTTCTCTTCTCGCTACCTCGCCTTTTCTCTCTGATGTTTTCATTTATGCTCCTCACTGTGGGTCTCCTTTGTCGGCCCCTGTGCAGACTGAGGGGCAGTCTGAGGCTTGCTCGGTTTTTTGGGAGGTTGTGGTACTGCAAACTAACTTTCCATGGAGTGATTTATATGCGGATGGTGACCCAACTATTTAATAAATTAATAGTGTGTGCAAATTAACAACAAACAAAACGTGCAAAAACACTTCCACTGTGTGACATAACTTGAGATTATTGCACATTTGAAGCATATGACAACAAAATTTGTATGAACGACTATAGTGTATGACACCATTTCAGATATAAAAAAAACACAATTTAGACGTGAAAGTAAAGTTTACTTTAACAGCTCATATAGTGAACAAATAATGTGGCCTCTAAGAAAAGACTGTCAGAGAGTGAGAGCATTCGGAACAGATATAAACATTTTTTCTTTCAATTATAACCCAGGTAAATATGAAGTTGCATCCAGAAAACGGGTTTGCTTAGCTTAGCTTAGCATCAAGACCGGAAGCGGAGGGAAATGGCTCAAATCATCCGTGACTCTCCACCGGTTGCCTAGCAACCTCATAGAGGCTGACAAGGCTCCAGACCGTCACTGCAGGTCAAGAAATAGTCCCAGGTTGGGCAAACAAAAGACACACAAAGTACACAAAGGCTAGCTGTTTCCTTCTGTTTTCAGTCTTTACGCTAAGTTAAGCTAAGCTAACCAGGTGCTGGTTGTAGTTTCTGATTTATCATCCGTTTTTTGGCAACAATTGTGAGGTAAACAGCAACTTTCCTTGTCTAAGCTGCAGTGTTGCCAACTTCTCAGTCAGGGAAGTAGCTAGTGGTTATCCTAAAAGTCGCTAGAATGCGCTAAATGATGTTATTGCCTAATTAGCATAATGTAATTGTAATGGAAGAGAGGAATAACATCATGGGAGAGTAAATAAGTGAGCAAAAAACACCTTAAATATGTTTTATATGTTTTAATTTAATAGAGTTGTCAGTAGCCACTTTTTTTTTTTGTTGAAAAAGAGCCACTAGACGGGTTTGAAAAGTCACTAAATATAGTGACAAAGTCGCTAAATTGCCGACGCTGCCAATAATGAGAAGGTATCGCTACGCATCTTGGGAATATGTACATGCTGTCATTGAAAGCACAAACATGCAGCAGTGGAATCAACACACAAAAGAGACAAAAGAGGCGAATAGTGGGAGGTGAGTACACCCCCAACCGCCATAAGGTAGGATAACTGCACTGAAGAACACTTATAGATGCTTTACAGCTTTTTTCTTATCAAGCTAACACATTTCCCTCCGAAGTTTTTCCACCTTCCACCCGTTTCGGTGCGGTTTTTGTTTGGATGTCTTTGCTGCTTTCATAAGTACCCCCCATTACCCACCACCCACCTACTTCTACCTCCCGCTGAGCAGCGCCGTCCGGGGAACGAGATGAGAGTGTTCCCTCGACTCGTCACGATCAATGGAAACAGAACGAGGGAAGATGGAGGGAGAGAGCCGGAGAGAGGGAGAGAGGGTGAAGGACACCAATGGGCTCCAATGGCTGTCTGCCAGGCCACTTTGATGTGCTGCAGCGTTCTCTTTCAACAACTTTTAGGAGGAGAGGGAAAACTTTTTACAGCAGCACTTTCATCCTTGTGTGCGTGTGTGTGTGTGTGTGTGTGCGTGTGTGTGTCTGGCGAGTTTCTTACCTTCCCCTCCATCTTATCCTCTCATCCCATTCTCCCTGAATCCCCTCCCCCCACTTCCCTACCTCAAAAGCGCTTCACCTCAAACCCTCCAACCTTGTTGTTTTGTAGATTTATCTTACTTTTTCCTCTCTCTTACTCTCTCTCTCTGTCTGCACTTCATCCCCTCCCCAAGGCACAGGGAACAATATTTCTTTTGCTTTTTTCTCTCCTTATTTTGGGGAGGGCTGATTGGCGGAGGAAGTAGTGGAAAGGGGGGGGGGGGTCACTCATTTCCAATGGATAGAATCCTGAGCCGGGTACTTAAAATATTTAGCTGTCTAGAGCAAATGTTAATGTAAGTGTCTGCGGCCAGCGCTATGGGAAAGCTGTACAATGATTGTAATTTTCTGAGCCGGTGCACATTTGATGGTGAGGCCTGAGAAACACAGAGCGAAAAGAGAGAGAGAGAGAGGGAGAAGGGGAGAGGTGGCCAAAAAGAGTGGTGGGGGACTGGAAAGGGTGCAGACAGTCTCAGAGGGAGAGGAGGAGGCTGAAAGAGAGGGAGAAGCGAGAGAAGAGGCCAGACAAGCGATATGGAAGTGGACAGAGAGGGCAAGCGCGGGGGAGAGGGAGAGAGAGAGAGAAAGAAAGAAAAGAGCGGTAACGACGAGAAAAAGAGGAAGGGGAGAGTGACATAGAAAATGTTTCTGTGGTAATGGAGTTTGCCGTCTTGTTGTAGCCGCTGGCTGTTGCCGTGGCAGTGGCAGACAGATGGATCATGAATACTGTCTAGACACACTGCAGCCTGATGCCCTGCATCTCACACTCCCTGCACCTCCTCTCCCTCTCCTCCAATTCCATGACAACTAGAAAACTATATTTACTTATCCTGATCATGTGATGAGACCAAAAGCTCAAGAACAGCTACTCAATGGACCCTTTGGGCATATTGTGTACCAACTGCTGTTGGCTATTTTTCAATTTAGTTTTAGTCTTGGTCTCGTGTCAAATGTCTATATAGGTTTCAGTCATATTTAGTCAACTTGTACTCTTTTTGTTTAGTCCCATTTTAAACGAGGGAAAGTACATGCATTTTTTGTCTAGTTTTAGTAAAAGAAGATTCAAAGTATTTTAGTCAAGTTTTAGTCGACTAAAAGTCGTTTTAATCAATAATCTTTCATTAGTCTTTGACAGCAGGTTGATAGTAATGTTAATCAAAATGAATCTAGTCAAACCAATGGATTCATTTTAGTCTTTTTCTCAAGACTTATTATATCATTATTACCTAATGAAGTAGCTCCACATGTTGCTCCAGAACATCAATGTTCTGATTCACGCATTTTATTGAGAACCAACATGACTTGGCAACTCTGTAAAACAGTGATGATAAGCCCTGTTTTATTTGAAATGTGACCAAACATCCATCCGTCTTTTTCTTTAAAAAAGCATGGTGCTAGCAGGGAGCTTCCATAGGATACTGCAAAATGGCGGATAGTGCGGATAGCTGCAAACACGCTGTTTTTCTGTCGGCCCGTGCCGCACTAATAAACAACCGACATCAACCAAAAACACTGCTGATGTTATGTCTGTATGTAACTTGCTAACGCCAAAGATAAATGCAGGAATACTATGGTTTTATCTTCTATTTTCCGGTATGTTTCAGGTAGGAGTGCAATTACGTTTTACCAAAGAAGAACTCACCACGTTGCCGCATTTAGTGCCGACAGCACTGGTGGATAGTCACTGAGTCACACACACACCCCTGGTAGCAACACTAAAGGAGAAATACAAGTGCCGTGCATCCAGTGAAGGCCTTTTTTTGATTGTAATTTAAACAAAAAAAGGACAGATATGTTTTTATTATTCAGTCAAAAAAAAAAACATTGTTACAAATATATTCCCTGAGGGATATTAACACTGGCGTACACCGCATATGGTGTATAGATGTGATTAAAAATAAATATTAGTGTGTTTCTCTCACTTGTGTATGTAGAATATCAGAGACAAACATTGATCTACTTGGTTTATGCTAAATTAACGAGTAAGTAAGTTACAAACACAGCATAACATATATATTAGACATTTGCTTACCTTGTGGCAGCCACAGGACATCATGTGTTGAAAGGTTGCTAAAGAGCACAATATGACTCAGAGGAAATATAGTGACACACATACATCCTTATCACAGTAATATCACTGCAATAATTCAGATATAATGTGGCTTCAGAATATATTAGAAATGTACAAATATGTGACACATTGAAAGAAAACCCTGAAGAAAAAAGGGGAGGAAGGTAATATTTCCATAAATGTGTGTTGCTGAACGGTTTGATGGGTTTAAAATTGATGTGAATCGTATGCTACAGCCTTCACAGTCACCAGATATCAACTCCATTGAATCTCTGACAGGTTTCGGAGCGATGTGTTAGACGGCGTTTTCCACCGGCATCATCAAAACGCCAAGTTAGAAAACATCATTTGGAAGAATAAGCGTTGGAGGATCTTTCACAAGAAGCTGTTTTGAGCAACTTAAGAAGACATGTTATGTTATGTGTCACCTATCTGTACATGAATCTGCAGCCTCTGTACCATGAAACTAGAATGGTTCTCGAATTGTATAAGCGACAGCTACACTTTGTTACTAATCACAGTCGCGTCAACCTCATCTCTCAAGATTTTATTGATGCCTTTGGGAGGTTCCCTCAGGGAAATTGAAACTCCATACACACAAGACTATTAAAACTTAAAGAAAACAAAAAACCCTAAGAACCCAACACTACCATAACCACTAGCATAAACTTATAAGGCCAAACCAGTAGCTCTTAAATGGTTGGTCGCGATCCAAAAGTGGGCTACACAGCAATGTGTGTGTCAAAAAAAGTTGCAGGGTGAAAAAGTTCAACTTTTATTTTGAAGTCTACAGTATATCTGATGCTGTGCTTCTATGCAACATAAAATTAAACGTGGTGAAACGCAAATACAATGCTGACTACATTACGTATGTATTTTCTTACATTGAGGACAAAAGAGAGGCAACAAAACCTCAGCGTGTTATGTCCAGCGAAGTGCTGGCATACGAAAGCATGAAGCCATCAATAATGAAACTGCATTGGGAAAGAAACACTCTGCTACCTGTAATTCAGGATGAGTCCACCTTTTTATTTCGTTTGGGTTTTTAGCCCTAGTTGCACTTTTTCCATCTTGCAGGCACATTGCAGCCTTCAATCTTTGAAACTATCCGTTGACGATTTAAAATAAAGTCAGATTCAGCAGCAGCATGGTTTGTTGTGCAGTCCCTCTGAACGGAGGGTGTTTTATTGTTGGACTCTATCACAGCATAGAACCAGAGGTCTAAACTCTATATGTGGACATGTGGACTGCAAGAAATGCAGCTGTCATGCACCGTTGGTCATTAAATATATAGACGATACAGTCGCATAAGGACGTGTGAAAATTTGGTATAACTAAGTTATAACTAAGTCAACCAACAAATTAAAATGTTAGCGACTCAACCTATATGGTTCCTCAATAAGAACCTTCTAACTGCTTCTTACCAGTATAACCTCTGTAGGCTTTTGGCAACAAGATCGTTAGGTGGTCGATCACCAAGATTGTAGCAAATAAATGTATTATTCATACTAATGTATGTAATGTATGAAGCCTGGTTGAGTATATAGTGCTGGTAGTTACTGGTCTCTTTAGAGCACCCAATAGCAAAGATTTGAACCAGGATAAAAGCTTTTGAGAACTGTCACATCAGTTTATTCATATTTTTTAGTTAAGAAATTTAACGTATCAAACATACGTACATACTGTTTTGAGTCAGTAGTAGTGTAAATACATTCAAACCCCACCTACAGTAAGTGATTTCCGAAAGAGAAATAGCTGTCAAAAGCATCGTTTATCCACAGAAGGAAAAATATGTTTTCAAGTGTGTTCCATCACAGATCAAGGGATGAATGCTGCATGCTGTCGCCTCATTCTAGCCGAGCTTGTCTCGGCTCTTTTACCTTGTTAGGCTCAGCTCAAGTGTGAGGAGGAGACAGAGAAGGGGACCAGTGCAGGGTTTGGATCGATGGTCAACTCTTAGCCAAGCCATTGATCCCAGTCCAGTGTGAACAGCGCTTCAATAGCATCTAGCCGGCCTTTGGGCTCGCTGATTGATTCCATTTGTGTTGGAGATTCATAACTGTGAACGCTCATTATTGACTACTCCTCCATTCCAGACTGTCTGAGTGGCTTAGACAGGACCGTTGTCAGCGGTGTAGTGGCGCCTGGAGAAGTGGGTACACTCTTAATTTATGCCCCCGATTCTTTTTAAAGTGGTCTGTCCAGCAGAGACTGCACCATGTGTTACAGGGACATGTAAGAGTGTTTGTGCATTTTTAGTTCACCCCTAAAAACGGGCCAGGAGCATTTTCAGTCACTTAAGTTCTGCTGTCTTCCACAGAGTATAGGGTGGGACAACAATATAATTATGCATTTTGAGTTATACTGATTCCTTTGTCCATCCACAAATGACAACTGTTCTTTCACCTTGGAAGCAAGAATACAACAAACCCATATACTATACGGTGAGAGTGGGATGAAGCCAGCAGGAAGATGATGATATTCCCAGGTATATTTTGAGTTGGAAAAAATATAAGAGAAAGAAAGAGACAAGACAGAAAAGGCAGAACATAAAGGGAAAAAAGTCATGGCTATGAGTTCATTGAGCGGTGATGAATAAACCGATTGATTTTTAGCACAATAGAAAATGTATTAGATGAGGCCTTGACCCTGTTTCTAACCTTGCACTGGAGCACCACGATTGGTTTCTTGGAAGTTGATGAGCCGAACCCTCATGTAGCGGTGGCTGATTGTTATCTCTATTAACTTTGCTGGGGAAAAAAAAAACAAATCCAACTGAAGCGATTTCACAAAAATCCCCAAATTTTCCTCTTTTCATGTATTTCCATGGAAGTTTCTGTCAAGTAGATTTTACTGCCGGGCTTTGTGATGTGGCGACCAGATTATATTAGTTTGTTTTATGTTTTTCATGAGTTGGAGTGATAGTATCCTTTCATACCACTGACGTGTCCAGGCAGCCATGTTAATTTGATGTTTCTGCCTTAAGCGGGTTCAGCCGTACGCTGTGATTGAAGCTAAAGCTATTTATCAAACCCATTATTAGACACAGCCCAGTGGCCGTTCCTGTTCCGGCGTTGGCTACGAAAATCATGGAACCATATTATCTTGATTTCTGCTCTCACCCAGCCCGTGCTTAAAAGCATCTGAAAGGCATCTGAAAAGCATTTTTCATCCATCTTCTTTGCTTTTTCCTCACCCGAGGCTCTTTAACTGTCTCTGTCTCTATTTCGTTCCTGCTTTTCATCACTTAGCCTAATCTCATGGTTGAACAAGCCCCCGGTCAGCTGTCTTCTATCCTCCTGTTTTTTTTTTTTTTTTGTTGTTGTTTTTATCTCTTCTCTCCGTCTTCACTTTCCCTCCTCTGTTTTTTCCCCCTTCATCTATTTCATACTCTCTCATACCCAATGCCTCCTTCTCTGGCGATCTTCTTTTTCCTTTCCTTTTTTTGACCCCAAAGTCCATGTTGGGTGACTTACTGTGTAATTACGGTTTCAACATGGCGGCGCCTCATGTTGTGCAGCTGTTGTTGTCACCAGGACTTGAATCTCCACAGCGACTCGGAGGTCAATTAGGCAGCAAATGAATGTAGCTGCAGGATGCTGCTAATTGAATGGTGCCGTTGGGTTTTAGGCAATGATGGAGGGATGGATGATGAGTTGATCATCGCTGTGGTTATAGGGTGGTGAGACCACAGGCATGCCTGACAAACCTGTATCTGTGTGTAATTGTATGTTTACCCGATTAATCATTTTGAGTCACTCAGTGCACTCAGTCTCAAATGTGAATATTTTCTGGTTTCTTTACTCTGACAGTAAACTGAAAATCTTTGGCTTGGACAAAGTTGGACTTTTCCATGACATTTTATGGACAAAACATTAGTCACAGACCTACAATAAACATATAAATCATGTTTTTTTATACTCTTGGCTTGTTGACCGCTAATGGTGTCAACAAACGCTCATTGCTAACACTTGTATAAGCCTGAAAATGCTGCTCATGATCTTTTTAAATATGAGGCTTTCAAGTTAAACGATAAAATATGTTGTCGATCCATAACAATACACTCAAATTTAAATATGCACCACGCAGCACTACAGCGTCAGCCAGTGAGAAAGAGTGCTGAGATCATACGTAAATGAACTGATGATTAATGAGGTCTGCTTATCATAAGGTAACAGTTTTATAAAGGACCACTGTGTGTGTGTGTGTGTGTGTGTGTGTGTGTGTGTGTGAGACAGAGAGAGAGAGAGAGAGAGAGAGGTGACTGTGGCTCCAGTGAGGCTCCAGCTCAGTAAGATTCAGATTAGTGAAGTTGTCCACTTGTTGTCCTCGGGCTCTGTGTGGAGCAGCCTGGTGTCCATGTTGTTATAGGATTTACTCAGATCACACACAACATGAGAAACACTGGGGTAAAACATCGGATAAACACATTCCTCAGGACCTCCCTTCTCCTTTCTCCCTTTCCTTTCTCATTCTTACTTTCTGTGCTTTCTGCTTTTTTTTCGTTTTGTATCTCCCCTTTGTCTCTCTTCCTGAACCCGGCGTTTGAAGCCCGTTTAATGTTTTTCCCGACAGTGTTCAGGTCAGAGACGAGTGGTGCCCGGCTGTAAGTCTGCCAGACCAATTAAAGCTGACAGCAGCTGCAGATGCTTAAGACCACGGCCGCCGTCGTCCCCCTCGTCACGCCGTTGCTTAACGGCGACAACTTGAACTTCTGTCCTTCCATATGGTCAACACCAAAGGCAAACCCGCCTGTTGAGTCAGACCTGGCAGAGGTGGCTGAAGTGATTGTTGAATCCCTTTTAGATATTCATGAGGGTTTAATGGACCAGACGTGCTTGATTTATTTTATTTTTGCAAGAGACCGGTCAGTTTTGGACTGTCTAGTGGATTTGGAGTGCTCTCCATAAATATCTCCAAAAAAAATTATGCACATCTCCAAAAATGCCAACAATGGAAAACAAGCTTGAAGGTCATTTATTGTTGAGGTTATTGGAGGGTGAAAAGGTTCAATTAAAAGGGTCCAAATTGATGGAAAAAACAAATTCATACTTTAAAGGTTTTTACATGAAATTACATTTAAAAGTTATTTCCAGCATTTCATTAAAGTTCGCAATGAATTTAACTTTGGTTAAAAAAAGAAAAAAACGGAACATCTGGAGTTTATGTTATCAGAGAAACAAGCTGAGCTCAAGTTAGCTTGAGCTAGCTGAGCTTGTGTCTGCCAAACAGCATCATTGAAATACAGATTTTTAAAGTGAAGCTGCTTTATTAAGTGTTTTTAACAGTTCATTTAATCAGCAGGTCTGTTTTGGAGAGAGAAACCTCTGAGATTAAAATCTGCTTAACAATGAAGGAATCCGAACCTGGATAAGACAACAACTCCCATGATCCCACGCTACTTCATGATGTCTTCTTTCTTGTGTTATTACGTACCGTTGGTTTAAATAATAAAGTTGCATTGTACATACAAATACTCCCTTTTGCTGCACACATTCATACTTTCTGTATAAATAATACATTATCCCTTATGATGATGTATCGTATTTAAAGCGCTCATGAATAACTGCTGGCAAACAATGGATGGAGTAATTTTTCATGGCTTGTCACCCCAGAAATCTTGTGGCGCTTGAAGGCAGGGGAGTTGTTTTCTTTCAGCCTCTTACATGTGGAGCAACATGTGGTGACACATATTGATTGGATAGCATCTTCTTGCAGCCAGAGCCTCGCTGGAGCCGCAGTCACCTTCTCCTTTTCATGTTTTCTTTTGTGAGGATTTGGACAATATCTGTTTTTTTAGTTCCATGTGCTATGCAGGTAATGGAGTGAAAATTAGAAAATGTTTCAGAAATTGTCAGGCAGTGGCAAAAATAGATTGGCAGATAGTGGTGAAAAAATGTTCATAATATCATTCACTCTGCTCCTGAGCAAAATTAGTTTAAGCGTTTTATTTAGGTCAATATAGTCATTGGCCTTCCTGAAATCAGGCAATCTGGTTCAATTTCAATGGAAAGCCACAAATGGAAAAAATAAAATTCACAACATATTTTTAGCAAATTAAAATACTGGTGCATATTTTTTGTGTGTCTGAGATTAACCTCTATATATACTTTTCAAAGTGTGGGTAACTTGAAATAAACTAATTAATAATTCGTGCCCAGCATTTACATTTCGGGTTGTAGCAATTAATTTCCTAAAAGGTGATGTTTTTCTGATGACATGGAAAGTTGGTGAAACAGACAAGGATTTTATACAATTCTGTGTTTTTCATATATATTTTTGGTGTGAAATTGCTGCTGACAGTACTGCTGGCTCAAAGAGCCAAAGCTGTCACATACCTCACTGCGTCTTCTTCCTCCACTCATATATGGACTGTGTGTGAATTAGAGAAACACCCATATGCTTGAATTTTGGAGAAAATATAAATAAATAAAGTGTTTATTGTGCTTTAGATATTGAGTCTGTGATGCAGAAACTGATTAACGTTGATCTGCAGCGAGAACAGAATTGTCTTGTTGTTCATGGTTGTTTTGTGTTACATAGAACTTAACAGGGGGAATAATAACGATCAAGAAGATCGCTAAAAGTCTGGTAAGTGGATGGTGTTCCATGATGCACTCTCTCCAACTTGCCTTAAAGGCCTCCACTTTAAGCCAAGTTGGAGAGACTGACTGTGTTTGGTTGAGTTCATGCTATGCCAATGTCTGTTTATTCCAGGTGCTGGAATAAACCTGATCGTGTTTGCTTTTCTTTTTTTTGTTTTGTTTTGTTTTGTTTTTCCAGGTTTGGATTCAGATATTCTTTTCAGATATTGGGGAAAAGAATCCGGCGGCGGTGCGGTGTGTCCTCCTTCAGTGGGAGAACACTCCTCTCCAGTGTTTTCCTTTCAGCATAGCTTACATTCCAGCCTCGATGGAGGATGGAGGGAGGATTTTGTCTCCGGCTACCGCTGCTGTAAGAAAACAAAAATCTGTTGCGATGTAGCTACCCTGCCGGCCCCTCCTGAGTCGTTAGTATGCATAACAGGCACACTCCGGTGAACAGGTCGAGGTTGGAGGTCAAGGGTGAGTGGAGCTAATGCTTTCATGCTCTTGATTCAGCTCCTCTCGGGTGTAATACCCGCCTGTCAATTTGTTTGAGCTGCGGATTTACATAATGAATTTATATTAGCCAGTGTTCTCCGCACACTCCCTCCTTCACTCCCTTCTCTCTATCTCTTCATTCTCTCTCTCTCTCTCTCTCTCTCTCTCTCTCTCTCTTTCTCTCCTCCACCTCCCATCATCCTCCTCTCATCAAGTTTACCAAGTGCCCAGAGAGCAGAGTGTTTAAATGCAAACGAGCCTCATTTCCAAACTGACGCCACAGCCCAAGTATGCCTCGCATAGAACAGCCCTGAGCCCCGCTGAGAGGCTCCGACAAGAGATGGATGGATGCAGATGATGGAAAGAGAGAGGGGGGGGGGGGGGGGGGGGGGGGGGGCTGATGGAAATGGAGAGAGGAGTGGGGATTCTTTGAAGTAATGTGCGAGCGTAAACATAGGATGCAGAGCAGCAGGGCGGCGGAGCACGTAGGTGTCGGGCGCTATTGACATTCCTGCCAGAGAAGAGGTGATGAACAAGCCGCTGTCTCGTTAGTCATAACATCGCTTTCACCACACAATGGTGTACTTTTTAATTTATGCATCAGCATGTGGCCAAGTTCACCGTGAGCGGAGTGTCTTCTGTTTTTTTGGACTTCCAGTAATGCCGCTCCTGCAGCTGGCGTTAACACTGTTTCTGAGTTGCAACATGGACGTGAACATGATTCCGAGGATACAAGTCAGTTGTGTGTAATGAGATTCATTTATTCATATACAGTACAGGACAAAAGTTTGGACCCACCTTCTCATTCTCATCTTTTCTTTATTTTCATGACTATTTACAGTGTAGATTCTCTATGAAGCCATCAAAACTATGAATGAACACGTGGAGTTATGTACTTTAAAAAAATGACTGAAAACATGTTTTATATTCTAGTTTCTTCAAAATAGCCACCCTTTGCTCGAATATAAAACATGTTTTCAGCTATTTCACCTTTTTTTGTTAAGTACATAACACCATAAACATGTGTTGATTCATAGTTTTGATGCCTTCAGTGAGAATCTACAACGTGAAAATAAAGAAAACACATTGAATGAGAACATGTGACTAAACTTTTGGCCTGTACTGTATAATAACATGGATGTGGCCGCTAAGGAAAAAATAGTAGACAGTGAGTAAATATTGAGTGTGGAAAAAAGCTGTATTTATACTTTTATATATATATTTTTTTATTTTCATCCAGAGAGCTGTACAGTGTGTCTGCTATCTTATTCACCTATTCACATTCACACATAGAAGGTGTCGGCACAAACCATCAGACACAACCACCCTCTCATTAGTGGACAAACTCACTCTGCCGCTTGAGCCACAGGTTGGGGTAACAGGGTGCAATTTCCTGTGCTTTAATAGCTCACATGCTAAATTCAACACAACATACATTTCCACGCTTCCACTAGAGCCTTGTAGTGCTCAACGCTCCGTTTCTCTCCCTCATATTTCACAGACTTTTTAATCTTTGACCAGATCCAGTTGCTTCTATTAGACTGGGTTTTCGCGATCTGTGTTAAACCGCTGCAGATGTTTCTCGGTAAAACGTAAAAATATAAGAGTAAGAGGAGCAGGATTTGAAGCTGTCTGCTTTGAAGCTACTTTTTCCAGACATTTAGGTATGATAAAATATAAAATAAATATAATGTACACTGACAAATACTGAAATATCACAGCATAGACATATCAACAAAACGTATAAATGAGAAATAATAAAATATAATGCAAGTAAAAATTAAAGAATAGAAAAAAATAAGGTACACTGTCACACCTTCATCATCCACAATGACAGAAAAAAAGAATATTTTTTTATGGGTAATGCCTTCACCATTTAAAAAAAAGGAAACCGCAAAATTGAACAAGTACCACATACCCATATGTGAATATTAGCTAAATATATCAACATGAACAACGCAGAAAAACGCTGGCATTAAAGTACCATCAGGACTCTGCAATACAGGAATGATATGGATCATGTTATTTCAACTTAGCAAAGCTGGTACAGGACTGAAAATGTCTGATAGTGAAGTTGTCATTCAGCCCCCTTGGTGTAAGAGTGTCAAAGTATAAATCCATAACCTCTCATCAGCCATAAAGAGTCAATGTCACCTCCTCTGTGAGGGATTTTTATGGCTTCAATGTAGATGTACCTATGTGTGGAAATGCTGTGTTAAGCTTTTTTTTTTTTTTTTTTTTTAAATGCACAGCAACAGGTTTTTTTGTCATCCTGGTTACCAATAGCACTTCTGTGTTCTGTTATTCTGGTTTTAAGAGCAGTGCTTGTTTTTCTGATGTGCGCTGAGCCACAAGGGCACCTAAGCATGTACATGACATTTCTTTGTATTGCAGAATCTAATGTCATTGATGTTGTACTTTTCAACAGAGGACGATTGCAGGAGCGGGTTTTTTGTGTAAAGTGCATTGCTGGTAGTTGCCACATATGTAGGACTGAGTAGACCATGATCATACTATCAGGTGATATGATCAAAAGCTACAGATCAGTCACTGTTATAAGAGTGAGAGTTATAATTGATTACAAGACCAACATGTCATCAAAGAAAATATGAATATGAATAAGTACAATACAACATGAGTTTGTAAATATAATTCAACAAGCTTATTTAAACAACATAGCTGACAATATCATGGTTCGCCAAGGTTGACAGCATTGTGAAACATTTTCACAAGCATCACCATCATCATCGAAGAATGTCATCAGCATTATCCTCATCATCAAAAAACAACATCACCATCATCATCATGATCATCATAATGATCATGATCATGATCATCATCATCATCACTACCCTTCTGGCCCGAGTCCGGGAGGGAAATGGTTTTGGGAATAAATGAGTTCCTGTCTCTGTTGCCTTTTACGAGGGAAGACTGCACTGAGATCCATGAGGTAGGATCTGAATTTAGAATTTAGAGTTTATTTATCTAAAAAATTGGACAGTACCAAATTATAGTCCATAGCTAGTTTCCATCAACTGATGGAAACTAGCTATGGACTATAATTTGGTAATGAAACTCAGAGTATAATTCAGAAACGTCAACTGATGATTGACTTTCAAAATTCTTAGATGTTTTCATTAATATATAAGAAATGGAAAGGATTCGACCTGTTTACCCATTGATGGGTTCAGGTTAAATACCAACTAAAACAACATTTAAGAAAGTGTGGTCTCTGTATCATCATCAAGCCCAGGCCTTCTACCAGAGGCTCGGGAGCTTGAAGGTTCTCCAGTATCTTAGCTGTTCCTAGGACATCGCTCTTCTGGACTGAGGCTTCAGAGGTTGTTCCTGGGATCGGTTGGAGCCACTCTCCCAGTTTGAGGGTCACCACCATGAATGCTCTTTGTTTCAGCTGTTCTTTCAACCCTTGGTACTTGTCAATCTTTTCCCAATTCTTCTTCGTCGTGATCCACCACCATTACCCTCTCCTGGCATACCACTTTCGGTGATATGCCACGAATGGGATTTAGGTTCTAGTCCATACTGGTTACACATATTTCGGTACTTTATCCCAGTCACTTGGTTGTACCCCATGTCCCCTTTCACAGTGAGCATCTTATTTTATAGGCATTGGTAGGTATTCTTGATATGAGCCACTTCATGTACATGCCATGTATGGGCTGTTTTTTGTCTTAATTGGATTGAACTGCAGATACCAGCCTGATGAATACAAGGTGCACACCTTGGGGAGGATATAGAATGGTATGTTGAAGGGCAGTTGTGGAACATGTGAAATTTTTAATTGCTTGCACTTAAAACCAACTGGAAAAGGGAAGGGATGGAATATGCCCTTTGAGCTGCTTGAAGACTGCAACATTTCATTGACAGAAACTTGTGTACAGCGTTTAGTTTCTGGTGGCATCTAGAGGCAAGCTTGCAGATTGCAACCAGGTGAGTACCACAAGCGTGCGGGAGAACCTACGGTAGCTGCGAAAAACACATAAAAAACACGAAAGACTTGTCTCCTGAACCATTGTTTGGTTTGCACCATTCTGGACAGCGTGATTATTAACAGTTCAAACTAAGGTAATAAAAACACAGCAATTCTTATTTTTAATGACTTCAATAGGAATTCAAACGTTCCCGCCAAGTGTGTTCTGCTACATGCTGCCAAATGCCACGAAATCTCACACACTCTACCTTTAACAGCCAAAGGACAAAACAGCGAAGTTGAACAGACTGTATTCAAGTCGAGTGAAAACAGTATTTCTGTTAAAAAAAAAAAAAATGTGTGTGTGTGTGTCGTCTCCCGCACACGTCGTTCCACCGCTCCTTCTCATGACCGCTCTCTTAATGAGATGTGTGGCCATTCACCACATGCCATCAGCAGACACACACACACACACACACACCTGACACCGACAGAGCTCTTACATCACTGTTCATGACAGAGCTGCTGTAAAACTTCCCTGGAGGTTGTGCCTGTGTGTGTGTGGTGTGTGTGTGTGTGTCACAGTTCGGTAACGCGCCTTGTACTGTAGTTAGGTGCTTGTCTGTCCCCTCCCTCCTCCTCCTCCTCCTCCTCCTCCTCCTGCACCTCTCCCTTTCAGTTCCTGCGACTCCGCCGTGTATGCTAGGTAATGATGAGTGCCCCCCTCCTTACTTAGTTTGATAGACTTGTCTATCCTCCTCCTCCTCCTCCCTCAGTCTATTTGGGCTCAGTGTGTGTGCTAGGTAATGATGCAGCTGGGCCATTAAAAGCGGGGGGCTATTTGACAGCGCCCCACGCCTTTCATTCCCTACACACCTCCTCCCACACACACACACACACATATACGCAAACTCGCATACACACAGGGCCTGAAAGGACCCAAATGAACCCCCACAGGAGTAAATGGAGCCGTCGACCTAACACTGAGCATTTCTCTCTAGATGAGGATTGTGCATTTGTTTTGAAAAAGGAAAAGGAGAGAGGGAGGGTGAGGAGAGAAAGAGAAAGAGAGAGTGAGATAGGGATGAAGTTAGAGCTCTCCCTCTCTCTCTCTCTCTTTCTCTCTCTAGTAAACCACCGACTGTCTTTCACTTCTCTCTCAGCCGCCCTCCCACTCTGTCTTTCGGAGGTTGTGTATGTACGTGTTTGAAGTCTGTCCATTTGTCTTAGGGGATTGTGCGGACCTTGTATTGACTATTGAGTGTGTATGAGTGTGTGTGTGTGTGTGCGCGCGCGGTGCAGAGAGGGAACTGAAGGTGTTAAAGGCTTGATGTGAATAGCCTTCATCCGTCAGCTGCGGAGGTCGGTAGGGCGATATTGCGAGTCGTGGGTGGTCTGCCGTTTTCATTTAAAACACCCGCCATTCATACACACATTTGTCTACTGTAAGAGATGGGTGGGCCGTCGACGACAGGTACAAAGATATTTTCCCCGGTCCTCAAAGAAGAAAGAGGCTTTTCTTAATGTTGGGCCTAAACTAGGCACACAATCAGTAGTTAGATAAGATTAGTCTACAAGAAATTCAGGAAATTAGGTTACTATAGCAGCCAAGCATACAAAATAGATAAGAAAAAAGCAAATAGTGTGTGTAGGAGGCAACTGAGGGGCTGAAGATATATAAATAGTGTGTGAATATACAGAAATTCATTTTGCAAGCTGCATATTGAAGAGGATTGAAATGGAACTTTGTTGGTGAGACATTGCGTTAGTCAACAAAATGTACATCTGAATTCAAGGTCCACTTGCTAAACGAGGTCAAACCTTCACATACTGTGTGTCCACCTGGTACCACAATCCCGTACTGATCCACTGCATCTGTAATTTCGACACTTCCCATTCATTGTCTATAGGCAGCGCAATGCATTCTGGTAGCACCGCGGTGTGGTTCAAGAGACGAGGCATCGTGTTGGCGGCTGCACATTTGCATAAAGTCAGGGGCATCCAGCATGACCCACTACCTCTTAATTCTGGCGTTCAAACTTTGAAACTAGCTGTTGTCGATCTACAACAAAGACAGACTCAGCAACTGCATGGCTTATTTCTTGCTTAGATTGATTTTATAAGCACATTTGTAGTGAATTACTTTCATAATATACTTCCATACAACTTACCCTGGTGCTTTCAACACCCTTTTTGTCTATGCTTGTCCTATTATTACAACTTACCTGAGAATCCTTGTTTTGTCGATGACCTTTTTAATTCCCCTCAAACATTAACGTTTCTTTAAGTGGATAAATGTATTTTAATTGACATTATTTCATTGCTTGCATTCGTAAAAAAACGTTTAAGTGTGTTGAGACCATGCTGCATATGATTGATTGATTGATTGGCTGAATATAAGGGAAATTTGCCCTAACAAGCTGCCATGTTGGTATGCGGTAAAATCTGCAAGCAGCTTAACCAGTGAAAGCGGTCGTCCAATCATGCATGTGGTATAGCTCCGGGACAACATAGAAACTCCATACAGCTAAACAGCCAGTGGGTGGACCTTGACTTTATATCGTTTTTTCATACTACTATATCCAAAGTCAACAATAAAGCTTCTCTCTCAGGTCTCAGGAGACTTACATGTACTTGGTCCCAAAATAGCAAATTATGACTTGTCTTGCTAACACGAATGCATGCAAATGTAGGGGGTAAAAAGTGTGCAGGGGGTTAAACAACAATTCAGCGTCCATTCGGTGTGTCTGTATGTGTGTGTTTGTGTCAGTATGCTTGCAGATGTTGTGTTTAGCTGCCATTTGCATGCAGTTAGGTACGTTTATATTGATAATTACCTTAGCATGCCTCAGTCCTTAGTTGGATACTAAACACTATGAATAAAAAGACTCTCTGGAGGCTAATCTAGTCATTACACAAACCATTATGTACAAATGAAGAGTGACTCCTTACAGTGAATTACTCCATCCATGCATTTACATACATTACTGTTTGTTTTGCATCACATATAATGGGAGGAAAATGTTCCGCTGAAGACATGAGCGTCTCTTTCTCCCTCCACCTTGTGTGGTCACTGTTCATGTTCACACTAAAGGCCTCACTGCAGACAAATAAGCTTTCAGAATGACACATACTCAAACTCCCCAGCACATTTCCTACATCACAGCATGTTTCTTCTTCTTTCTTTCCTTTTTTTATTCTTTAAAACCTTTTCAGATGAAGAAACCCTGCTTTAAAGGTCCTATATCTGCACTTTTCTCTGTTGTATCTGAAGTCTTCATTCCCCTAACATGATATATTTATGGTTTAAAGTACAACAATTTAACCCCATGTAGTTTTACAGTGCTCTCTCAAGCCCTCGTGACTGCTCTAGAAAGCACTGGTCTTTTTTGGCCTGGTTCATAAATATTCATGAACCTTTCTTCTGATTGACTGATCTCAGACTACTTTCTGAGTGACCGATGGCTGAAGACAATCACAGGTGACAAACTCACTGGTAAAGTGTCAAGGGTGAAAAAGAAAGTAGCGGTGTTTGATGTCCACTGTAGGCGCATAGCTGGGCTACCCTTTTTAGCTTCCTGCAAGCCTGAGCATGATACCTCTTGATGATACAGCCCTCGTTTTTGACAAACGACAAATAACAGTTAGCTGTTAGCTGTAAGGGGATGCTTCGCTACCGCAATAACGCTCACCCATCACGGTGGTGCAGTACAGTGTTATTAGCAGCACTGCTAATGCTAGCTTGTATCCGTCTACTGCACGACATCACAATGTCAAGGAAATACTCAAGAGCTGTAAAACGGCAAAGTAACTGAATCTGGCCAGTGTGAATTTGCCTGTCCTTTTTTTCAGTTTTTGATGCACGGGGTATTTTTTTTTTATATTAGTAGACCTTATCTAGCATAAAGAAACCCATGAAAGTGGCTATTTACATGATATGGTTTAGACCTTTAATGTCTAAGAAATAATTACAGTGGGATTCAGCTGGCTTGACTCAGTGAGCAGCTGGAGGACACAGTTTGTCGTTCAAAGAGAGGTTTTGTTCTTACAAATACTGAAGAAAATGGAACTAATGAGACTATTCACGTAGATCACTAGCATGGTTTAATCATTCATTGAGCTCATACTCTCTAAAGAATGGCTTTCATATATCTTGAAATATGGATTAATGATTTACACATTGAATAAATTCACATACCATGACACAATGCTGTAGGCCCTTTAGTATATAGCCTGTAGTATAAGCGAATAAAAAGGCTTTAGGAATCATACTTTCATCAGTCAGTCTTTCGATGAATATGCTAGATTTCATCTTGCAGCCCTATCCATCTAGTACGGATGGAGGAAAGGGGAAAAAAAAACCTAAAAGCATCATACTGGAACATGAAGTATGAATTATTTATGTCGCAAAAATTTGACAACAGAAGTTGAAAATTAGGAAAGCTGGAAACTGACATCCCTTTATGCCAACGAGGGAAAACAAGCCTTCCAGGGTGCTTCTCTTCTGTTTTACTTCAGACTGGTGCACAGGCCGAGATTTTAACTGGATGCTGTTCAACACTGGAAACTGTGTGTGTGTGTGTGTATGTGAGTGTGTGCAGAGCGATAATTATAACTGTCTGACACCTCTGGGTTCCCAGACTGGGAGGCCTCACAGAACAGCAGTCAGTCAGCCAGCCGTGTGTGTGTGTGTGTGTGTGTGTGTGTGTGTGTGTGTGTGTGTGTGTGTGTGTGTGTGTGTGTGCTGGGGGAGTGGGAGGTGCACGCTTCCATCTGCATCCTCCACTGTCACATTGCCACAGAGAGAGGTAGAGAGAGAGAGTCCCCACGGACTCCACTCAACTACACAAATCATAATTTTTCTCCCCCCCTCTCTCTCCCCTCTCCTCGCCACCTAGGACTGCCCAACAAACACTTGTGATGCTAAGTATGTGCGCATGCTATGCAAATCAAAAGCTACATTTGCCGGACCCCCGGGGGGTCCGCAATGGCATGGGTGTGTGAGATTATGTGTGTGTGTGTGTGTGAATGGAAGACAGAGAGATATATGACACCGTGTTGCCATGTTTCTGTATCAAGCAGTGAACCCCCAGCGTTAAAGCTCATTCGTCATACACACCGCGGCCGGGTTCAGCACTTGACCGTGTCTGTGTGTGTGTGTGTGTGTCCTTTTCTCCGAGAATCCACGGTCTATAAGATCAGAAGGTGGCGGTGTGTGATATGCCATTGTCTTCTGTTGTCAGGGCACCGTCACTTCCACGTAAAGAAGCGATCTCTCGTGGCTCTGCCTGACCAAGGCTGCATTTCATTAGTCGTCCAACACGCACCTCGTTGACTTCACAGCCGCGTTTGACTCGGGGGGGGGGGAATCCCCCTGCGCCGTGACGTGTCATTCCATCTCTGCGGAAAACTCGAGCGAACATCGTGAGATCGACTTTTCAAGGGTTGAGGGAGTGAGTCATCATTCACCTCATTCACATTTACATGGACAGTACTAGTCCGACTATTGACCTGGTAATGCAAATAAGACTAGAATCCCACTCCAGGGAAGAAGCACCTTGGGGGCAGCATGTATGGGGCTTTCAATGTGTGTAGTTGATGGACCAAATGTCAACTATCTTTGGGAGGTCCCCCCTTATAGCCACTAGCCAGAAACAGGTACAAGGGGTTCCATTAGGGAGATTCCCACCGTGTTGTTGCAGTGTCCAATGGGGTTCCATCATGTTCTCATATAGACCAATGTCAGCCATACCTGGGGGTCCCCTTCAGGCTTTTGGCCTTATTGGGTTACCTATTTTGTTGAAATGCCTCTTAATACTCCACATCTTATTTTGATTACTGCTTCCTCTGAATATTATATATATTATATATATTATAATCTATGTCTTTTTGTTTGACACTGAGCAACTGCGAAAGATTATTCCAATTTGTTACACCTTAGGTCTTATTTTTTTGCATTTTGGCTGTAACACTGCACCGGTATAGGCTGTGGTAAAGGTTTATATAATTATGGAGGTCCTGGGTGAATGGTCTGGTCAGGCACTCCCATTGACTCCCATAATATTTCAGTTTATTATAGGTATATGTCAAATTCCATATTAATCAAAATGTGCATCGGTACTGTACTATGATACTGGGCGATACTAATAAATTTCCAGTTAGAGAAAGGGTAAAAATAAAGCAAATGAACATAAATTGCCTGGGGTACCCAAATCACATTTTTTTTTCTTTAATGATTTGCTTAAAGATTAGAGATTCTACTTTTAGTAATTGTGATGGTTTCCATGGTGAACTGTAGTATTGCAATAGTTTCATATTTATGTTCTATGAATGCTGCTGTGCTCCCATTTCTGAGTGGATTCAAAGACCTGGACCCAGGCAATACCTGCACCAATTTCTCATTTATAATTGTAGAAATGATTGTTATTATTGTCTGTGTATTTCTTAGCGTCCCCCGTTGTTCGTTTGCTTAATTGAGTCAGCAGCTGGTAGCTTTGATCTGCTATGTTCACATTTTAGAGAATATAACTAATATTTCCTCCTCATTAAAGATCATGGAAATTATGGAAAAACAGTTAACAGTGTCTCTAAGTCACATTTTCTGCAGACACCCCCCCCCCCTCAGATTTCAAACTACCAACCCTCTAGTCACATGGCAGCTTCATCAGCTTCCAGGCGTCTGTTCCGAGGCAGATCTCTGCTGCATTGCAGCACAAAATGACTGTCTCAGTGTGCAGATTGTCAGATGATTCCTTGTGTTTTTTGGCAACGGAAAGAGGGAAAAGGAATTTTCAAACAGGTTCAGCAGCAGTGAAGTTGAATCTGGTGTTGAGCGTAGAACATTAGGATTAACAGGACTCCCCGATTAATCTCACAAAATAATCATTAAATAAATAAATACCTTTTCCCTAGTCAGTTGCATTTTTAAGCATTTATATATATTCGAATGTATCTCGAATGTAGTAGTAATAATGCATTGATAAACATCATTATCGATATTATTGTTCAAACTATTCAAGCTGAGATTCTTTAGATGATAAAAGAAAAAAATAGTAGATAAAAGAAGAAAAAAATTCACTGAACTTTACTCCGGCTCTTTTCATTAGATTGCAGCAGTAAGCACGAAATACAGCTGAGTCTTCTCTGCATCTAAACTGGTTGACAAAATAAATAAATATATAAATATAAATATGGGACAATGTGGATAACAGCGCTGACTCAGCTTCCCATTTCAGGTTAAAACCTAGTAGGAAAGGTATAGATGGTTCTTGCTGTTCGTAGCTAGTTAAATAACGATTTCACAGTTGCAACATGCCATATTTTTTATAACAATGGAAAAATGACAAGCACCAAACAACCAGAAACACAAAACCATGCTACTTCTGCTGTGTGTCTGCTGTAACAGTCGGATTGTGAAACAGATAAATAGTGCCTAACTAGAACAAAGACAACATTTCTTCCATGAAGTTGTGCACCAGAGAGAAGCTTGAGAGAGGAGACAGAACTAAATTGAGATGATGATATTTGATTCTTAAAAAGCCAGCTTATGTCTTGTTAGAGACATCAAAACCTCAAAAAAATACCTGGGAAAAGTCAACAATATGAGACCTTTTAAATGCTTTTCCATCAGCCTGTGATAATATTTTAATTTGTTGAGTTTTGGGAGCACGTTCCAGCCACATCTATTCAGCAGCGGCTCCCTTTGCAGGAAGATAAAAAAAGATAAGAGAGGAAGAAAGTAAAAGCAGGGGTGTGTGGAGAAATAAACAGATGAAGAGGCAACAGGAGGTGTGTGTGCATGTGTGTGTGTGTGTGTGTGTGTGGACAGTGTTGTGCTGTAAACTGGTGTGGTTGGGTTCTAATTATAGACTCCGAATAAACATGCAATCATCAAATGCTACTGCTACTGGGCAGGGCTCGACATGCAAATATGGATGTAGCAGCTACACAGTCACACACACACACACGCACACACACACATGCAAGGTGCTGGCACAGCCATCGGCAATTTGGGCTTCAGTATCTTGCACTTGTATATCCAGGAGGAGGTTCAGGGATCGAATCGCCAGCCTCCTGATTGGTGGACGACCTCCTACCTTCCTCCTGAGCCAAAGCCGACCCAAAGAACAGGATGTCCAAGCAAGAAATGAGACAATGTCCTCTAGCGAGAAAGGGAGTTCCACCAGACAAGCCCATAATACTGTCACCTCCCTTTGTCTCTCTGCAGCACACACACACACACACACACACGCACATGCACGCACACGCACACACACATCTATCTCCCTCTCTACAGTCTCTTTCCCTCTCTTTCCCTTTCTCTCTGAGTTGTTCTTTTTTGGACAGAGTTGCGCTGCCCTTTTCAAAGTTATTTCGAACGCCTCGGGCCCACATTAGTATTCAGCTTAACGCTGGCTCTCTTTGTTTCAAGGAGAAATTGCCAACTCTTAGCCTAAATTTTGCAATAAGACACTGGCAAAATGGTCTACAGCCCAGACAAAAACGATATGATTCACCTGGATACCTCTCTCTCCTTCTCTCTTTTTTTTTCTTTCTTCCTCTCAACCCCACACACACACACACACACACACACACACACACACACACACACACACACACACCCTTCTTCCTCAGTGGGTGCTGTTATGAATCGATTCGGTGGAGGTTATTGCCGTCGTGAGCTGCTTTTGAAATTTGTTTTCTTCTGAAATTGGATTTTGGTCAGCCCTTTTTTTTTCCACATGCAGGCAATATGCAGCTCTGCCCCTACCTGCAATTAGACTAATTTATGTGCTGTTTCATCCTTTGTAATTTTTAATACGTCTTGCGCACACACACATGTGTAGTGTTGTGTGTGTATGTGAATGAGAGAGAGAATAAAACAATGCAATGGAAAGAAAGACATGAACAGACACAGATCCAGCTCCTCTTGTTCTTAGAGACCCTCACATCAACTTCCCTTATCCACACACTTATTCTCTCACAGACACACACTCACTCACACACACACACACACACACACACACACACACACACACACACATCATCAGTCAGTAAACCTGCTAAATTTTTCATTTCCTGATTTCTTTACCTGTTGAGCAGCGACTGTCTGCTGCAGTCAAAATATTAAATATATACTCAGTTCAGTTGAGTGTGTGTGTGCATGTGTGTGCATGTGTGAGTGAATATGTAACCTGCAGACAGTCTACATGAAGAACTCTGTGAGATAAGTACACACACGCACGTGCAGACACACTGCAATATTTTGAACTTGAGAATCAACGTGAGGGCAGGTCCAGCCTGTGATGCTCTCAGATATTGACTGAGATGTGTGGATGCCTGAGGTGGTATCTGTATCTGTAAATGTTTCGATGGATTTGCAGCATCCTGTAACCGCTGTTGCAGTTTCTTAAGCACCAAACAGATACAGTGCACAGGACTGACAGACCCTCCTACAGACAGTCCGGTATTAAAGACAGCTCAGCTCTGCCTGCAAAAAAAAAAGGGTTTAAAAAAGTGTATCAGCTGTTCTTTAGAAATGCATGGAAAACTAATTTTGTGACTTTTTAAACAAGTTTTAATGCGAATCCGGTGGAGCATTAACCCCTCTCTAAACCTATTTGGTTTGCCTCTGGGATCGGCACATTTGCTTTTAACACTTGAAATAGTTCTTAACCTTCGTTCTTCTTATTTTTTTTTCAATTATCGCACATTTCAATATGGTAGGCGCAATTTTCATGTGCTTCTGAATAAAAAAGAATACAAATCTCTTGGCCTTTTTGTTTTTCCAAGACGTAACAATCTTTTTTTCTAGTCCAATGTTTTACGAATATGTGCATCTACATGGTTGTAGTCTAATACCAGTAGTTTAAGAGACTGTTCCATAAATATTGATGGGATGGAGGAAGACACGGCATAAATAAAGCACAGGTGTCACTTATAACATTAACGATGGCTCCGTTTTATTAAAGTGTCTGAGTAAGCCATGTCAACGTGACAGTGAGCCAGCGTGCTGGAGACCAGAACCCTGACACTAAAGCAGCTAAGTGGAATTCAGTCATCACTTCAACATATAATTTATACTTATGAGTCAATAAATGACAAATCAAAATGTCATTATTATAACTTTGTGTTTTCTGGTTCCATTCATCTCGTTGGAATCTGAAAATAGTGTACGTTAAAACGTGCACTACAATCATCTCTGTTCTTAGACATAAAATTCTAATTTAGTGTGTTATTAATGTCACCATAGACACGGACTGCTGCTAACTGACTGAAATATAATGAGCACAGTGTTATATGAGTCTTCAGCTGTGTCTCAATTCAGGGGACGCATCCTTCAAAGGCTGCGTTTGAAGACCGTATATGGGACCGCAGCGTGACTGAGGTTGTCCTATTTCCAAGGCTCCTGCAAATGTAGCCCTCTTTTTTTGAATTTTAGGGTCCAACAGACAGGACAGCCTAGTATCCCAGGATGCATTTCCCACCAATCAGGCTAAATGCTGTTGTAATTGCTGCAGGATACGGCTGCATGATGTGAGGAAAATCTGCGACGTGCGTTAACATCGTTCAATATTGGGATGACAATGTGACTTGTGATGAACGGACAAATATTGAATTGGGCATATTAGCGCTATAGTTCCTACTCTTTGTGCTTTCATTTTTGTACTGCTAATGTAATGAGCTTTTCCATACTTACACTATACTGATACATAGTAATGATACAATCTTTTTGCAGTCAAAATGTCAGCCCTTTTTCCTCAACCAAATAAATACCATTAAAATGAAGTGCAGCAGTATGATACAGCTCACCTGTTCAGTAGGATGGCTCAGGCTGCAAAGTTAGTTACATGTCCAGTTACACTTCATAACAATATGTAACCTTGGTTATTTTCTGTAGCTACAAATTACAGATATTCCACAAACACCTCGTATGCATCATCTGTAGACACTACAATTTATGTAATGTTCCCTAAATGCTTCACATGCAAACTAAAGGTAAACGTTACAATTTACAAATGTTTCCTAAACACCTCACATGCAGACTATAGGTAGATAGTGTAATTTACCCATGTTCCCCAAATGCTTCACAGTCAGACTATAGGTAGATAGTATAACTTCTGCTAGTTACTAGCTCATCAGTTAGCAATGGCCTCTCTCTCTCTATCTCTCTGTCTCTCTCTCTCTCTCCCTCCCTGTGTCTCTCCTGCTCTCTCTTCTTCAGTGTGTCAGATGTTTAGCTATTCCTCTGCCTCCTTTAGTGATTATGGTACATGTAATGTAGGACACGCCTTTGTAGACCACGTCCTTCGAAGGATGTTCCCCTGAACTGGGACACAGGTTTTGTCTGTTTTAATGTAGCCTACTAACCAAACAGACAACAGGAAACCAGGGGCACACAAGTTAAAGGGCTGATGTGGGAGAAACTTGCTCTTTGTTTATCGGTATGCCGTGTTCCTTCGCCTACCTGAGTATCACACCTTGGCTACAGCGGCGTGGGCGGCGACACTGTGCCGTTTCCACGCTGACAGACTGATCATTATGGGCTGTGGGACGCCATCATCTCCTCTTTACAGTCCAGATGTTCCTCAGGGGGACTGGCTGAGATGAGAAGGACGCGAGGGGAGCGTGTGTGTGTGTGTGTGTGTCTCTACGGCAACGTCCTCGCCTTTGTGACTTTGTATGTGTTTTATGTCTGTGCGGCTGCTCCTGAGTGCACCTTCCTTTTCTGTCTGTGTATATCCCTGCCTGCGCGGGATGCGCGCGCATGTGTGCGTGCAGCGTGACAGCAGCTGCATAGGGGACGCCAAAAAGAGTGCTGATGAGCAGGGAAAGAGTTGCTGACTGAGATGCAGAGCCCGGCTTCATGGTTGGAGGACAAAACGCAGTGTGATACAGACACACACACACACACAGACACACACAGGCATAGACACTTTAGAGACACTACCAGTCCATCAGACAGCAGGGTACACACACACCACCCGGAGGGTATAATGCAGTCTGTCATATATTCAGAATATCCTCCAACACTCACTCTGGTGCACTGAGCAGTAAGATGGTTTGCAGCTGAACTCCCTGTTATGTTGTTCTGGAGCGAAACCGAATGTTGCTGGCTTCAGAAGTGGTGGTTTTTGTCCTGTAATTAACCCTGACCTTTGAACTTTCTGTAGACTTGAAGCGGAGGGGTGGGGCGGGGGCAAAGAAATTAAATTCCATGTTTCCCAAAATGAAGACCACATATTATATATAACCATTTAGGTGTGGAATCACATCAGTTGACTCGCTGCATTCATACCTTCTGTTGTCCATCTAATTTTCAGGTTTTATCTGTGGGTTGTGAATAATAATTATGCTGCCAATCCAAATTTAAAAAAAAAAAAAAAAGTCTGCCTAGAATCACAGCTCTCAATTAAATCTTTTCGCTATTTTGGATTTCAAAAGACAATTGGATTTGATGCGAGACTCTGAACTAGATCCAGACGCCAAGGCGGATTGCTTTGTACAGGGCTAGACGCGCGCGTTTTACTCCTCGCATCCACCGTGGTTATTAACAGAATGAACAGCAGTAGTACAAAACAATAAACAAATAAACAATAAACAACGGTGTGACGTTTTTATAGAGCCAATAAATCCAAGGACGAGGGAGGTCAGCAAAACACAGGACTTTGAGACAGGACTCAACCAATGACACGGTCACTCCCTAACCGTAGGTAAGTGGTAAATGATGCCTAAACATAACTATGACTATAACCATAACATTCGCGGCATGAGATCAGATTGACACAAATAAACTGCCTTATTCTACTGATTAACATCAGGTGATTCTGCTTGTACATGGCAGTTACAATTCTAATGGAGGAGAAACATCGGATATGTATCACGTTGGCTGCAGTCGGTCTGACTGAGTTTCCTCAGGTGTTCATGAATGCATCAGGTCCTTTCCACTGTAACTTTTATCTTATGCATCTCTAGTGATTTTCTAAATCAGGTTACACCATTTAATACTTAGCAAACAGCTGCATCCAAAACCAAATACAGAAGTTCCCCAAGATGAGAACATTTGACTTAGAAGCATCGTTGTACCTTCGTTTTCCCGAAGCGCTCCCTTGCTGGTTGGGGATGTGTAACCCTGGTAACCTGTGCCAAAAAGTCTGTAAGAATTTTAAAACATATATTACGCCTAGCAAAGTCAAACCTTACACAATTTAAGCATTGCTGCATTGCATTGTGAGATATTTATTCTTTTACATTCTGTAATATTTCTCTGGAAATAGTTTGCACCTCATGTACTATCGATTTCAAAGTAAGGTTTTGGGCATATAAAAATTCTCACATCCTGTTTCAGCATACTAATACTAGAGTAGGAATTTCAGATGCAGGCAAAAAGAACAAGAGAGGCAGAGCAATATATGAACCTTATCTGTCAGTGCTTTGTAAATGTGGGTTTTGCGATGTTTTATTTATATATGCATACTCAGAGCCACGTGTGAGTCTCAGGGCTAGTTGCATTCATCCAGTTTACAATGAGAGGAAAAACGTGAATTGGTTAGTTTTGGCATAATTTGAGGTATATTGGTGTTATTCAAATGTAATCTAAAATTGACCCACTTCCCATCATAATTAAACTGAATTTCGATTAATTTTCAGCTGAGAAGAGAAGGAGGAAGAGACAATTACAGCTGAGAGGCATCCTGAAAAAGTCAATATGAAGTTTAAGTTGAAACTACAATAAAATTGCATATTAAACGCAGCAACAAAAAAAAAATCCTGCCATAAATCATTTTTTTTGGTGCATTTAAGCAGTCCGACAGATTATCCCCGTCACAGTTCAGAGTTGTATATTTTATTTTGCAAATCCATTTTTTTATTTGAGTAAGAATAATTCCAGAACTCAAACAACTCTGTGTTTTTGCATTTTGCTTGAAATGCATCGAACAGGATCCTCGCCTGGATTTTTATCGGAAAATTGATTGGATTGATTGAAACGGTTCACCTGTATTTCCCAGCTTTCCTTCCTTCCTTCCTTCCTTCCTTCCTTCCTTCCTTCACCAGAAAGAGAGCCACTGCATGCTTACTGGTGATTCCTAGCTTGACTTTGATTAGAATAACAAGTCAGACAGGGAGAATGTCATTTATTAGAACATGCTTACTGCTGTAATGAGCATAAATGTCACCCTTCAACTATCAGTCATGTCCCAATTGAGTTATACAGCGAACAAATCCGCAGTAATTACAGTACATTGAATTATTAGAGCTGCGTCTCTGTCTTAGACTGGCTTTGTGCTGTATGTTGGAAAGGAAGTGAAAGAGATAATCAGAGTATAGTCGGCGGCATGTTCATGAGGAAAAAGTTTTTTACTTGGTGTGTGGAATCAGAGTGTTTACCAGCTGATTGCTTGCCTTCCACAATAAGTGCCTATTATTCAGCCCAACAAAATGCATATCAGGAAAATTGCAGCTTGGCCGTCTTATTTGCCTCAAAGTGCTGCTGCTGAGATAGTCTTAGAGCAGAATGAAAGAAAATGGCCTGTGTGCTTGTGGTTTAATGCGGTGGTTTCTAAATGCAGGCCTGTTTTATTGTGAATTAAATTGAAGTGGAACACAAGAGGAGGAAGAGTTTGAAATGTGGAGAGCAGAGGAAGGGCAGGGAGAAGGGAGAGATAAGAGTTTGAGAGGCTTAGAGACAGGAAGAGAGCAGAATGAGGAGGAAGCATGGAGGCAGAGAAAGTAGAGGGGGGGATGCTGAATCAGAGAGGAGAGAGAGAGAGAGAGAGAGCGAGAGATGCTGCGATAAGTACTGCAGAGAGGAAGTGGGGCTGTCAAGATAAAGACAAACTCAGACAGAGGGAGAAGGAGATTAGAGGCAGGCTTCGACATTTCAAAGAACGATGGAGGTGAGAGGCAGAGCAAATAGAAAGACGGAGAAAAAGAGCAACGGGAAGGAGGGATGACAGACGGAGAGAAAGAGAAGGGGCCAAGGAAGTGTCTTCAGGGTGCCAGCCAGGAGGAAGTGCCAGTGGCCGTAACCACGGCAGTAGCAGCACTGGTCGCTATGGGAACCACTAGAGCCGTAAAAAAACAGAGTCCGGTCAACAAGGCCAAACTGAGCCTGTCAGCATGCAGAGAAATTATCTGAGGCAACAATCACCCAACGGAAAATAACAGATTTGTAACCTTTCGGTGTTTCACCCCGGAGTCACATCGTATGCTTTTCCGCTTTGAATCCCTCTCGCGGGGAGAGATGCATTAGTGGCGTGACGAAAAAGAAAAAAAAAAAAAGATAACATGTAGGACATACAACCTGCAGCACATGTCCACACTTACAGGATGATTGCTGTGACATTTTAAGGACAGATGGCGGGAAGCCCCAGCCGGAGCCGCGGGTCAACAGCTCTGGAGTTAGAGGGGTCAGCGGCGCTAACAGGAAGACCGCAGCACTTAGGCTGCGTCGGGATCCGCTGTGACACCATCATCCCAGCGTTGCATATGTCCTGCGACGCCGCCGCCGCTCGACTCCCACGAGCGGCAGCGGAGTAATGCAATTCCAATTAGAGAACGCCTACGTGTTGTTCTGCGCCAACAGAGACGTATGTTGGGAGCGGTTTTGCATCAGACACGATTGACTGATGCTAATCGTGATCCTCTCTCAAACGCTCCAATCGCAGCCAAGCAAGGGCTCAGACGGGGTTTGTGAACACAGCCGCGGGTTAGACAAACATATTCTGAGCGGTTAAATAATTAACCAAACATTCCATCCCCATTCCTCGTTTAACTTTGACCTGCCGTGCTTGCTGTAGCCGTGTGTGCACACACGGTTGTTGGCTCGTTTGCAGCTTGTCTGTTTGTCTGACTGCTTGTGTTGCTTGTTGGTGAGTTCAGTGTCCGACACTATATATAAAAATATAATAATACAATAAAATGAGAGCTCACTTGTAATAAACCAGATAATAAACCACAATCTATCTATAAAAGCAAGAAGCATCTGTGTGTCTGTGAGTCTGTGCCTCGGATATCTCTGACTGTTTGTCAGAGCATCTTCAGCTTTCGGATATAGCTTGCGCATAGCACGATGGTGTGTATCGTTTTCTGTGGAATTTTTTGAACAGATTTTCAAAACATCATTATTATAATGAAAAGTTAAAATCCCTGGTGTACTGCAGTGGTGTAGGGGTAGAGCGCTTGTCATATAGAGGCTTTATTTTTAAGCAGCTGACCCAGGTTCAAGTCCCGGCCGGAGCATTCCTTTTCTGCATGTCTCCGTCCCGTCTCTCTCACATTACTCCCTGTCTGGCCGCTGTATAATAAAGGTGTTTATGCCACAAACAATACAAACATACCATAGTGCTATCCTGCAGCGCTATAGTTGCAGTGTAAAGCTCCCTATCACGGGTCCTCCTCATGTTGCTTCCCGGCGCTTTAGTTACGATTCATAGCTTCGTTGTCCCATTTCTTCCTGCAATGATCATGCAGCCAATGGACAGAAGTATTGTAATATCTCTCAAAAATCACACCGGTTTAGCTGCTACTTTATTCTTCATGCTAACACAGGTTTTACTCCAAGACTTGTTCACAAACCCTCAGGAAATCCCAGCACTACCTCAGCTAACAGAACAGAATCTGACCCTAAACCCATTTAACATATGTCCAAGTTGTTACAATACACAGAAAAAGTGCAAAGATATTTATCATAAGTTTGGTTTTATTTGGTCTATCAACACAATTTCAAACATAAATTGTAGCCTTTCTTTTACAATAAATATATTTGCATGTCTCTCCGAATGTCAATGTATGTCTATGTCTTAGCCAATGTACAATTTGTCTATTAAGGCTATGTAACAGTCCCCCTCATTTGGCCAAACATGAAAAATGTACTTAAGCTTCTACTCTTTATATAGGAATACATACTTCCTACAGGCACTGCACCAGTCCTTTAAAAACAAATTTTCTTTTCTTCATTTCTTGGTGTATATTGTATGTTTCTGTATGCGTATCTTTGCAGATATCACAGAATGTGTGTGTTTAGACGCCTTTGAGCAAACTCTTCCTTTACATTTCCAAAGATTCATAACTTTCCTCTAATTAATTCATCTCGTCATTTGGTCCAATCACATTTTGTGAAGATGGCCGGCCTGCAGAGTGTGGCTGTTTGTACAAAGCGCTTCTTTTCTAGCATAACCCGGCCTGAACTTCCATTTCATTGTGACTTTAATGAGGCACTGAGGCCCTCGCTGCCAGCTTCTTATTGATATGTTACTTGTCTTTGACAAATGATCTGAGCCATAATACCACAGTAGGTGTTCTAGACAGGATGGTGCCAGGGAGTTGACAGAAGGTTTTTTTGACATTGCAACGGTAAGTAGACGCCATCAGGACAGTAGACTGCTCATCAGTTACACACATATTAGAGCTGTTGGGATGAATTTCAAATAGTAAAAAAAAAAATGTAAATTATTGAATGCTTCTCCAATGTGTATTTTATTTTATTTCAAAAGAAAGAAAAAAGTCTTTCTGCAGGGTTGTGGGGAGGTGTTTATTTGTCCTTACAGCTAGAAAATATCTCTCATTCACAAACCCTTACTTTACTTTTGCCCTCATGTGTGATTGACCTAATGTTAGCGATGTGAAAACAAAACTACTTTTATCACGTCCCATGAATGATACATTTTTTCTTAGTTTGATTCCAAATCAGTTATTAATAATAAAATCTGGGTGCTAATATTAACATGGAATGAAATCTGATTGTGATTATAGAGTAAGAATGACAGCCCTAACGCATATATTGATACTGTCCAGTCTCCATTAATTACAGATTACTTCGCTACTGACATTAATACACATCAGTTATGCCAGTCTACTGAATGGACCCGTAAGTGCAGAAAGATATAAGTGACAATACAGTCGATAATTATGTAGATTCAATTAGGTAAAGTGCACGTACGGTGTCATGTAATAAATCATTATGTACGACATGCACCGGGCTGCTGTGATACACCTGCTGTGGCCACAGCACATGAATGTGTTGCTGAGCCACATGAACATCCTCAAACTGATTATAAAATGAAGTTAGGTCTCAGTAAGAGCCGAATACACACCTCCTGTCTACAGGGCCCCACGGGTCAGTTAGCTACAGTTAGCGGCTGTCTGAGTGTGTGTACGTGTGTGTGTGTGAGAGAGAGACAGAGAGAGAGAGATAGTTGTGGAGGTAAAGCAGGGTGGAGGGAGAAAGAGCAAGTGATGGAGGTAAAGGAGAGAGAGATGAGAGAGAGAGAGAGATGGAGGTAAAGTAAAGAGAGATGGAGGCAAAGAAGAGAGAGATGGAGGGAGAGATAGAGGTAAAGGAAAGAAAGAGATGGAGGTAAAGTAGAGAGAGAGAGAGAGAGAGAGAGCACTTGCATGCTGTGACTTGTCCTGTACAGATTCAGACAGCAGTCAGGGACCCTGTGGCCTCCCAGCAGTGCAGCGTGACACAGCTACTAAGTCTCTGTAGACACACACACACACACACACACAAGGACACACACACGCACACAAGCACACACACACACACACGCTCATCCCCAACCAGCCCAGTGCCTTCTAGCCGGAAGTAGGACGGATGAAAAAGAGAGAGAGAGAGAGCATAAAAAAGAGAGGAAAGAAGTGAAGAACAGAGAGGCAAAAACAGCAGATAAAAGAATGCGCGAAGAAAACAAAGAGGTGACGATAAACAGAAACACACACACACACACGCACACACATACATTTGATAGAGGCAGTACATGGCGTGATCTGTTCTCCAGTGCGCTCGTTGTGCCGGTGGAGTTGCCGAGTGTTTTTTGGAAACTAGGTCATTGTTCCTCCCACTCAGCCTGTCTGATCCGGCACATAGCCCGGCTTTTTCTTTTTTTTTTTTTGTAATTTTTTTTTATACCAACTAAGCACCTTTCTCTCCCTCCCTCCCTCCCTCTCTTCTGTGTTTTGGGTGGGTGGGAAGTAAGGAAGCGGGATGGTCGAAACGCAGCTGAACTCAGACACGTGAACCCACGCTGAAACAAATACCGTCACGTCGACTGAAGACACACACACACTCACACAGGCGCGCGGATTGTGGAAGCGGGTTGACTATATTAGTAGGAGAGTTCTCCTGAGGTATGTCCAATATGTCGAGCAGTGCTCCCCTCTCCTTTGCTAATGGCTTCGCACTGACAGATCAGCTTAGAGGCTTTTAAATATTCAGCCTCTGCATATTGACCGGGCTCAGATTGAATTATACAGTCATTTATTCATCACTCATTTCACACGAGAAGGTGTGACGCACTGCCCTCGTACCAATCTGTGAGACATGCATATGCACACACACACACACACACACACACACACACACACACACATACTGCGGGTAGAGCAGACAGGAAGGGCAGAGAGGCGGAGACTCTGCTATCCAGGATGAGTAATCATTGCTAACTGTGCCAGCAGAAGCAGTGCGAGGAGGGGAGGGAGGGATGAAGAGGAAGAGAGGATGTTGAAGAGCGGCAGAGATGGGGAGGGGGAAAAAAAAAGAGGCAAAGAAAAGAACGGAGGAAATGAGGGAGGAGGAGGAGGAGGAGGAGGAGGAGGAGGGAGCTGGACGGGAATATAAAGCGAGGATAAAGAGATGAAGCTTAAGTTTGGGACAAGGAGAAAAAGTTGTGTGACTCAGTGCTGGTCACTGGGGCCGACGGCTGCTCGGCCGACACCAGCCTGCTCTCTGCGCGGAAAAAAAAGGTTGAGTCAACTCAGGCGGCTGAACTAAACTCTCCTGACAGCTTTTACCCACACCAACAACCTTCAGTCCTCCCTCTGTACACACGCGCACACAAAGCAATCAGATAGTCCAACTCTGTCCTATTAAGTGCGAGCGCTTTAGGGCTCAGTCTCAACTGCAACATTTTTGGAATTAATTAAAGTTTTCAGCCATTAGACGGTTCTTGCTGAAGTGAAAGGAAACGCATGCAGTTTAATGTCTGATGCGCGGGAGTGTGACGTTGGCCGCAGTCCTGGTGGTGGGAAATAGGACGAAGAAGAAAGAACTTTCCTTTTCATATCTTTCTACTGGTCGAACAGCGGCAGGTTAACAGGCTCCTGTCTGACAGACTCCAGCTACCAGGCCGTGACTTCCTATATTGACATGTAGGACAGATTAGGATTGACACAGCCATCAACTCGCTGAAGCAGCTTACTGCTGCTAGTGCTGGTGTTGAGTCCGAACGCTCAGTCAGAGACAGAGACAGATGCATTTAACTTTACTGTTAGCTTCAGCCCTGTAATAAAGATCATATCAATTTTCAAAATAGAAATGGATATAATAGAATCTCTTCATCTGTCCCAGTCTTGTCTTTTTCATTTTCCTGGGTTTTATTTGGAGATTTGATATCACTAACAAGATATATTTGTGGTTTTAAGAACCAAAAATCATCTCAGTATAGTTTTACATCTCCTCTCTCAAGCTTCTCTCTGGAGTTCTTGAAGGAACGGGTAGTTTTTTTTGTCTGCTGCATTAATATTAATGAGCCTCTCCTCCGATTGGCTGATTTGAACGACTGCAAATGACAGCACAGTTGTGACATCCCAACTTCACGGAAGTCATGACGGCTCATTTTAAGGCACAGTTTCTGAATACTGGCGCCGTGTATTTCCCTGTGGATTAGGAGTTCTGAAACATAGGACAGTATTTATATAACACCGAGACCTTCTAATAACCAGAAAGCAATTAAAATCTCACTTTCTACAATAAGGGACCTTTAAAACATTCATTACTTTATTTGCTCCTTTTTCTGCCTTCATCTCCTTCTTTGGTGAACTCTGCTGCCTGCTTCGTAGTGACTGTACATATGACATTTTGTCTTTAATTAGACATTTCATTACTTATTTTCAGTGTTGTGTTTACATAATACAAACATTTTTTTCTAAATTTCAGCAGATGTGAAAATCACGTTTTCATACAACAGCACAATTTCATAGTTCAAGACCAAAGTAGTGTAATCGCATGTATCGCAATGTATTTCCTTATTTGTTCAGGTTAATACTGTTACTGTTGTAATACTCTGGTTTTATATACTGTACCACCATGTTTCTTTCGATTCAGCCATTTATCTATGTCTTTTACGACATTTATTTTTATTATTATCATTATTATTATTATTAGCAAGAGTAAAAGTACTAGTAATAGTAATATAATTATTGTTTTGCCAAAATGGCAAACTTAGTCCAGCTCATTTCCAATAAAAGCACAACAGGATGCTTCAGTACATCAAAATAATGAGCATTCTATCACTTTTCTTTTAGTTATTTGTGCTGTGCAAATAAAAAAAAATGAATTTCCACTTCATCAAACCACTTTTTATGACATTTGTCAGTAGGAAAATATTGAAAACAGAGACAAATGAAATTAAAAATTTGCATTCACTTTGCAAGAACAATAACAACGAAGTTTAATACGTACAAAAAAGCAGATATTTGTCAAGAAAGATAACCAAGTCCATTTGTAAGACTTTAATTCTTATCACAGCGTTAGCGGCTGCAAATGGCCTGTTTTACATGGCAAAACAAGTGCTAGGCTTGACTCTTCCACTCTCAAACATCCTTATTGTTGAGCTTAGATCTGTGCTGTGATTTCAGTGAGGCAACGGCAGAAAAGCCCATATATGTGGCTGATGGAAGTAGAATCTCAAAGGTCAAAGACCCAAAGAACCACCTCACTTTACTGTCAAACAACACATCTGAATGTTTCACTCCCGTGTGGAGAACAGCTATGCTTTCGGTGGTCTTCTTTTTGATGGAACTGTCCAGCGTCCATTGCGCATTTTGCACGACCCACTTAATTAGTCGCTGTGGTCCCTTCCGTTTCCCCTGCCACGATCTGCACACCATCCCTGCAAACGGCTACACGAGTTCTCCCATTTCATACCGTGATCGGTCAGGTCAAGAAGCCTAAAGGGCTCATCGTCTGTCGCTCTGCTTGGACCATGCTTGCAAAACAGCAGAATCCTCATCCTAAAGAAACATCTCACCTTTTTGACAAAAACACTGCATTATACCCTATTTGATTGAATATCGGGGTCAATTAACTAAAACCTTGGTATTATAACCAATTAAAATATCCCTTCACTATGGACTAAATTGTGCAGGCTGAATCTGGGCTCAGATTGAATTATGCTGTTTTTATTTTAGGCCTTTTTGCCTGAATTAATGAATGAAACTTAATTGTGTACATTTTCAATTCACGATTTCAATGTATATAACATACCATTGCTATTTTAATTACTGAAGCACTTCTGGTTAGATGCTGTGATGATGATGATGTCTGCATTTCGTTGCTTTGTACTTGTGACATGTGCAGTGACAATAAAGTTGAATTTAATCTAACTTAATCTAATCTATAAAACCTATTTTTGAGTTCCTGAGTTTAGTTCCTGGGACTCCAGAGTATATATATATATATATACCCTCTGTGGCCCAGCCCCCACCGTGCTGCAGTGTGCTGCGTGCCAGCCCACAGTGCAGGTTGATGAAGTGCCTTTATGGTGGTCTCTCCACACTAACCCGGACCTGCACCGACCGATCCTCATCCCACTCTGTCCTGCCCCCACTGAGCAGGGTGATAAAAGACCTCCATGTCACCGGGCTCCGGAGGAGGGGGGGGGGAGAGATTCATTACCTGACCTGTGCTGCCGGCTGGGACACCATTGACTCTGACGGCTCTGTAATGCTCAGACACACAGAAGTAGATAGATGACTGAGTGGAGAAAGAGATAAAAGAGGAAAGAAAGGGGCGCAGGAGAGGGATAGAAAGGTGAAGAAAAACAGGAACGGGATGAAAAGGAGGCCAGATAGATTGAGAGAGGGGACAAAGTGGGGGACCGAAACATAAGAGGAGAGAAGATTGAAGCAAAAAAAAAAAAGGGTGGGGGGGGGGGGACTAATAGAAAGTGAAAGAGTAACCAAAGATATGTTTTCATCCAACTGTCAAGTTAATTTTACGCCACACCTTTGAAATGTCACAAAAAATGTGAATTAGGTGAGTTTCCATCAGCCACTTTGAAGCGGATCAATAGTCCTCCGTAATGTGAGACTCAACACATTCACCCCCCCCCAAAAAAAAGTCTTTCAGTGACTGTTTTGTGCGCTATTGGGCTATAAGGTGTTGTTGTCCTGTAGCTTGAGGCTAACGCTGGCAATATTCCACGCTTTCATCTAAAGATTAAAATAAAGAAATGCACCTGGCGCTATTCAACTAAACCAAGTAATGGGTATAAAACCTCAGTGGGAGCCTTATATGTGACGCTTTGACATTTCTCGGGAAATGTGATGGCCTGCTATTTACCAGAAACACTTTGCGAGTTTGAAATATTTGTTACCATGGTAACGTCATTATTTGACAGCCAAATATCTGTGTTTATCACAGAATTACATTTTTTTTGGAGGGCCTGGCTCTTGAAATGTCTCTTAAACAGCTACCATGAGGTTCCTGTGACAACTCATCAAGCTGACATAGTTGGATCAAATATGAATATTTTGAAATATGTAGACAACATGATTAGAGAGATGAAACCATGTCATGCTGTAATTAACTTTTTGTTTTTGTTTTCTGGTTCCATTAGTCTTACAAAAGCAGGAAGTCGGTTTGCTTTTGCTATCCAAATTAAATTTGCTTCTGGCTGTTTTTTTTTTCCTTTCTTTTTTTTTTTTAATGCACTGATCCTATTTGGTGACAAAGCCTATTTTCTAATCTGCCTACAAGTCTGACAAATACTTCATGTATGTCTTCAACATGAAAAGCTTTTGATTGAAGGATGCATTGTTTCTAACAATCCTTGATCTGCACCAATCAATACTTCGTATCAACAATAGATCAGATGACTAATGCAACGTGAAAGATGTTCTATCAGCCAATTCAGGAGTTTAAGCAGCTTATATACTATAATATTCATTAGTATCACAGCTAGCAAACAATGTTCCCATAATATTCCCGGAGCAATCCTTCCAGGTTTCTATTTGGTAACCCCCCCCCCCCCCAGCGTTCTAAGAATTTTGTTGCATGTGTTTTTGTTCATGTAACATTCCCTAAAACATTCCCTGAACATGAAGTTATGGTTTTTGGGGGGTCCTGAGCTTCACTGTTGGTGGTCTTTTAGGTAACCCACAGCATTGAGGGGGTCCTAAAAGGGAGAGATTTAGGCATTCCCCAAAGAAAACTGTACAGATGTTTTTGTTTAAAGTATCCTTCTCAGAACATTTTGGAAACTTAATATTAACATAGGTTTTACACATGGATGTATTATAAGACTCGGATATGGTGCTGCCTCTCAGCAGCACGCCGATCTTTTCCCGGTGGCCACTCGTGGTACTGCAACAAAGCGCTCATCCCGTGTCTTGGGAGCAAGGATGCTGCATGTTGACTTATTAGGGGCTTAAACTGTGCTTAATGTGGTCAGAAAAGTGAATTTAATGACTCAAAGGTGAGTGTTTTTCTCAATTTGTGCATTTTCATCGCCCGATGGGTCTATATGGGTCGCATAACGTGGAACTAAACTCGGAAGTCAAATTTTTTCGGCGTATGTGCCAGGTGAGCAACTTCCATCGAAATGAATAGTGTCCATTGGTGTACAAAAATGTTGTCATTTTAGCATCTAACATGTTAAACATCATGCCATAACGATCAATAAACAGCCCAAGAATCTAAAAATGAATCTTCCCCTATTTGGAAACCAATGTTTGCTAACTGGGATGTTTCAAATCGTAATAACAAATAATTGTGTTTTTTATTGCCTTGGATAGAACTGTTTTTATCTAAGGGAAGAAATGTTTCTCCTACACGTTTACAGGTCGATTTGCAATCTGCAACCTTACCACTAGTTCCTGCCAGAAACTACATTCTGTACCTTTAATAAATATCTGTGTTTCATTATTGGTGGAGTCTGTTTCCATCAGGATTTATTGATACGTTACGATGTTGGGACTTCTGGATGGATGTTGAGTCAGCGAGAGACGCCTGAAGAAGCAGAGACACGGAGGCTGATAGGTAGACATGTAAAAGGTAGAAAGAGAAATAGAGATGTACCAGATACACTGTGGATTACTGGAAGAGGGAAAAATTGAGTAAATGGAGACAAACTGCGCGCCATAGACACTACACACACCTACACAAACACGCACACGCACAAACACTCGCTAATCTGTCAAGGCAACAAAGGGAGGCAAGCCAGGGCTGCATTTGCATGACAAACTGGCCCCGCTAGGTTGATTGAAGAGAAAACAATTTTAGGAGACAGGCTGGCTGTGTGGTACGGTGCCTGCCACCTCTGGGTGGGCCTCAGGACCCATAATCAGAGTGTGTGTGTGTGTGTGTAGGTGGATGGTTGATTTGTTTGTGTGTGTGTCTGTGTGTGTAGCTGTGTGAGACATGAGGTGGTAGTTAGAGGGATATGGGATTTAGTTAGATGGCAGGGAAACAGAGAAACAGAATTTATCAGTTTATTGTGTCCTGCTGCAGCTGTGTGTGTGTGTGTGTGTGTGTGTGTGTGTGTGTGTGTGTGTGTGTGTGTGTGTGTGTGTGTGTGTGTGTGTGTGTGTGTGTGTGTGAGAGAGCGACAGAGAGTGTATGTGAGTGTGTGCATGAGTGTGTATTTGTGTGTGTTTAAGGAGTATTTGTGCTTTAGAACTGGTAGGTTTGCGTGTCCATTTGTGCCTGCATGTTATGTCTACATGTTAGTATGTTTTAATGTATAATGTCTGGGTATATAGGGGTGTGTTTGTGTGTATTTCTGTGTATGCGCGCGTGTGTGTGTTTTTGCAAAAAACAGTGTGTATACATAACCTGTATTGTGCTGTTTTCTGTTCTGAGTCCATGTATACATTTGAGTGTGTTTGAAACATAACAGTAAAGTATGTGTTCACGTGTGTGTTCATTTGTGTGTGTGCGTGTGTGTGTGTGTGTGTGTGTGTGTGTGTGTGTGTGTGTGTGTGTGTGTGTGTGTGTGTGTGTGAATTTCTGTTCTACCTTAATCCCCAGATTGCCAGAGCTGAGGGTTCAGACATACGCTGGCCTTGTTGCTACTGTCAGCCTAATCTAATCCTATCATCACTCTAAAACCTTGTCTGGTTGAAAACACACACATGCACACACACACACCCGCATACACACACACATACACGTACACACACACTCTCTCTCAGGGCTCATTCCCTTGCTTTCCTCACTCGCATACAGTAGACGCCCACACATATTCACCCATGGACACATACACACTCCCTCCCTGCTGTTGTCTCGCGCACACACACACACACACAGATGAACAGTCACACAGATGCCTGACGGTGGTTCACAGTAGCTCTCTGTACGAACCAGGCTGCAGAGTGTGACAGATGTAGGTTGACTGTGATTTCTCCGACTTGCATTACAGAGTGTAGAGGCTTTCGCTGTTTCTGTCACCCACAGTGTGTGTGATGCATTTGCAGCTGAAATGTAATGCAGACAGCAAGTCGAAGCGTCAAGTGTCACAGACACTAGGAGATAGGGGTGGGACAAAAAGCTGATACTGCAGTATATCACAATACTTCCTCTTGTATACATATATCAATACACTTATTCCAAATATTTTTGTTGCTGTTAAAAAGGGTATGACTGAGTGCATTGTTTTTGGTATTTGAAATTCTGCTTCCTAGTGTATAATTCCACCTTTTCTCATGGTCTAGTGTTTAATAAGTATACAAAAATCACAATGTATATCTAAGTAAGCACCCAGGTGAAACCCATGCACACATTAGGCAAAAATCAGTGCGTTTTACATGACACTCAAGAGAATCAAATTATTGTGTTAATCGGACTATGGTCAGATTTTTAAAATGCATGTATACACCTTAGTCGGATCGAAATCCAACCGAGTTGAACTTCTCATAGTCGAATTAACACACCTAGATAATGCGATTGGAAGTGGATTTTCTCTGGCATGTGTACGGCTTATTTGGACTGAAGCTGGATATGGAGCATGAACGCATGATCCACAACAGTAGAGACGGGACAAAGTAGCGCAGAGAAGCCACCAGAACCGGCCAAGTAAAAAGAGAAAAACAGCCTTAGTGCAGATTCAATGCATTTTCACACAGTGCGACCAGCAAGTGTGAGCTAGAATATTGAATGAGTTCTTCAAGTGTCCAGAACTTTGGATATAGACAGGACAACAACTTATGGGAAATCCAGCCAAATCCAATATGCATAAATTCATGAAAAAAAAGCAATCCAAAAGGGACCCAACAACATTAAAAACTTTTCTGAATAGACCCAAGAATGAATATACCAGATTCAGTCAATCATTTTCTATACCTGCTTATTCCTCATTAGGGTCACAGGGGTCTGCTGGAGCCTATCCCAGCATGTTACAGCGAGAGGCAGGGATACACCCCAGATGGTCGCCAGCCAATCGTGGGGCACACACACCATTCACTCACACACTCACACCTATGGGCAATTTAGAGTTGCCAATTAACCTGAGCATGTTTTTGGACTGTGGGAGGAAGCCGGAGTACCCGGTGAAAACCCACGCAGACACGGGGAGAACATGCAAACTCCACACAGAAAGGTCCCAGACCCAGGACCAAGGAGGTCTTGAACCTGCGACCTTCTTGCTGTGAGGCAACAGCGCTAACCCCTGCGACACCGTGTCGCCCCAATATACCAGATTCCTTTTTTTAAATTTGTGTGACAATCGCTGGATTTTCACTTGACTGTGTGTTGCATTTCACCCATAGATGTGTGTACACAGTTTGAGGTGTCAGTATACAAACTATAGCTTGTAAAACAACTTTTCTGTAACTGACAATGACGCCTACTATATGCTGAGATTGGAAGTAGTGGGGAATGGTATTAAACAATCTTGCCCTCACATGTGAATTTGTTGAGATCCACGTTATTGAGCACTTCTCCTTTTCCGAGATAATTCACACACCTGACAGGTGTGGCATATCAAGAGGCTGATTAAACAGCGTGATCTTCTGTTTGTACCTCGCAGTGGGACACACCACCTTCGCAGAGAATTGATGAGAGTTTGAGTTGTTGCCTGTGGAATTTAGTTTCACTCGTCTTCAATGGCTGGGTAAGTTGCTGGATGTTGGTAGGAATTGGAACACGCTGTCATATACGGCGAACCACAGCATCGCGAACATGTTCAATGGGTAACAAGTTGAGTCTGCAGGCCATGCAAGAACTGAGGAGTTTTCAGTTTTCAGCTCAGGAATTGTGTACAGATCCTTGCAAACTGGGGCTGTGCAGTAGCCTTCTGTAAGAGGAGGTAATGGCGATGGATGAATGGCGCAGCTGTGGCTCTCGCCTCTCGTCTTGGTATCTCTGTGCATTCAAATTGCCATCAATAAAATGCAATCACGTTCATCGTCCGTGGCCTATGCCTGCCCATACCATAACCCCACCGCCAGCGTGCTGCGCTCCATTCAACAATATTGACCTCAGAAAACCGCTCGCCCACACGTCGCCATACAAGCTGTCTGCCACCTTCCCAGTCCACTGAAAAATGTGTTTCATCTGTGAAGAGAACACTTCTCCAAAGTGCCAGACGAAGGTTCAAGTCTGTTCTCGCCGACAATCTGCAGTCAGGTCAAGACCCTGGTGAGGACAATGAGCAATCAGATGAACCTCCCCGAGACAGCGTCTGATAGTTTGTGCAGAAAATCGTAGGTTGTGGAAACCAACTGTTGCATCGTCTGTCCGTGTGGCGATTTTGCAGGTGAAGATGCCAGAGGTGGAGGTCCTGGGCTCGCCTGGTTTCTTTTTGGATGCGTTGCCGAATTCTTGGAAACAATGTTAGAGACATGTGGAGGCTTATGGTAGTCAATTCACAGACAACAACACATTCCCTCAAAACCTGTGGCATTGCGTTGTGCTAAAACTTTACAATTTAGAGCAGCCAAATGTGACCAGCCTAAGGCACCTGTGCAATTAACAGGCTGTTTAATCAGTATCTTGACATCCAACACATGTCATGGAGATGGATCATCTTAGCAAAGAAGAAGTGCTCACTGACACTGGTTTAAACAAATTTGCGAACAAATGTTAAGACAAACAAGTGTTTTGTATGCATAGAACAAGTCTTTTAGATCTTTTATTTCAACTCGTGAAAAATGGGGCCAAAAACAAAAGTGTTGAAGCAGGATTTTTTTATTTTCTCCACACTTTGCTTTTTTTTCCTTGTTTTGTTTTTTTCCATTAACTACAGCCAGAAGAGACCTGCGGTGTGCTCCTGCAATATGTGTTTGCTTCCCTGATGAGAGCTGATGGAAAACCAATATTTTTAGGTCTTAGCATGGTTTTGTTTCATTACATAGCCAGACCTGTTATTTGTCATGTATTTTTAGGTGAGTTCTTGTTGTGAAAGCATTTTTAGTACCAGATAAGGGACACGTGACACATCAGCAACTATTAGCTTCCGCAAAGGCTAAACAAATGGTAGTGCCAGAGGCAGCTATGACATGTTAAGTCATTTTAGTTAGAACACATTAAATCATCATAAATGAATCAACGGCAACTGTGTTTTAAGAGTAAATTATGATGATTTTGCCCTTAATGTGAAACATGCCACCGTTGCTTGCAGGAGACTCATTTATTTAACATTCGGTAGTCCACAGGAGAGCCGAGCTTTTATCTGATGTCTTTATTTGAATGCGGACTTACAGTGAGTGCAACAGACGAATAAGCTTTACCGAGAAACATCATAGAAATGACATGAGACATAAACATGAGATCACAATATCTGAGTGCTGAAAGACAGTCCTTCGTTTTTTCCAGGTTTGATTTGTCGGTTCATTCTAGCAGGTACATACAGGATATTCTGATATACTGGTGAAACTTGATGACTGTAAGGATGAACTGAGGTTTCCTGACATCGTGGTACCAAACCAGGTTTTCCAGATCAGCTGCAAGTGGCAAACCCCTGTGACCTGACTTCCACTCCATCTGTGCGTGTGTGTGTGTGTGTGTGTGTGCATACATGCGTGTGTGCGTGTGTGTCTCTCATTAGCTCTAGGTTAAGGCAGGAGTTTACTGGCGGTGACAGGTTTATTAAATATCTCAGGGCCCACAGTGGACATGGCTGGGAGGGAAACCCCCACTGCTCATGTAATTAATGTGGCCACTCAATACTCATGTTTGGAGCCTGGGTGTGTGTGTGTGAGCGCGTGTGTGTGTGTGTGTGTGTGTGTGTGTGTGTGTGTGTGTGTGTGTGAAAGAGAGCTGTATTCTTTTCACTTCACCAGCATGAGTATTTTTGTTAATGAGTGCGTATGTGTCTGTGTGTGGTTGTTTTCCCCGCAGTGCGGAGGGACAAGGAGCTGTTCAGGGACTGCGACTGGGGCGAGCTTCCCTGCTGAGAGAGAGAAATAGAGAGAAAGATAAATGAGAGATGATGGTGAAGATGATGATGATGTTGTTGATGTTGATGGGGAGAGAGGAGGAGGACCTCGGATTAAAATGCTTGGACGACTCAAAAGGAGTTAGTCCATGATTGATCGCTGAAATTGTTTTTCACATTTGACTTAAACAGGTTGGTGTTTTTGCCCTCACGGTACTGTCTGGTCTGTTCAGGGGAACAAACCGGTCATGGGAACTTTTTCAAGAATGCTTGCAGCTTTTTTTAGGAACTTAACATAATTTTTTTACTGCAGGACCCAGTGTCTAATTTTAGTTCCTCCACCATAGTTCCTGCTGCCTGTTTTGACCAAAAGTTCCAGGTACTTTGAGAACTGGAGAAACTAATCCCAGGAACTAAACTTGGAACTGGAACTTAGACATTGAAGCAGAGAGACAGAGTGGGTGAGTAAGAAAACGAGATGGAACATAATCCCAAACCTAACTTTATTTTGCTCATTGCAATTTCTTTTATGATGCCCGCTATGTTAAAAACCAGCACTCGGGCAGAAGGCCACATGACGACGACAGCCACTGAGGTTTCGCTGTTTAAAGTGACACAATTAGCAAGGGTCTTGCAAATGTGATGAAGCTCTAATTGGGACAGGACCTGCTTAAGCGTTCCACCGGTGGCCTGTTTCAGGTTAGCAGCTGCAGACAATGTGGATCTGCCAGTGAATTTCTAAGAGTTTTAATCTCGGAAACAACAGAAAGGAGGAGCACGAAGCAGAAGTAACTATTACCCTTTTAAAACTGCTGGACTTCAACACACAGTAAGCAGAACACACAGTGCAGTCAGAGTTTGAATCGGTTTGAACATGAACAGAAACATGTCTGGGTTAGAATGAACTGTCAGACAACGGACAGCTGGGTGCCAGAGGTCATCTCAGCAGTGCCTTTATCACGCTCTTGTTATTGCTTCATTAAAAGAGGATTTGTGTGTGTGGGTTTTTTTTGCCAGCCAGATTAATACAGATCAGATTAAAAAGGACACAATTCAAAAAAAGCATAATTTGGTTTTGTATACTTGTATACAAGTCACCTTTCTTTAAAAATGCCCATTTATAGTGTAAAAATGTTTATTAATCACTTATTAAATGCGCATATTTTAACTGGATTTACAGATAATCTGCCAACGAAATTGCCATTGCCGATTCCATCAAACCAATGCCGAAGACGACAACTGAGTAATTAAAAGTGACAATTAAACCTCACGTTATGTGAAAAACATTTGAAAAACTAACTAATTAGAGAAATATTATAGTTTTCTCATCACTCAAGACACCATGATTCACATAATGATAAGTTTTAACATATTAATGGTGGTTGTTGGTGGATGACTGCTCCACCTCATGAGCCTCAGCCTATATATATCATACTTCATTTGTCTGCTATATCTCTTTCCATTGCACTTTGTCGCGTTCTTATTTTATCTAAATTACATTAACTTTTACATCTTAGGCAAGTGTAAAAAGTCTATTTCTAGGATATTTTGAGGGTTTTTTTTTGTCACATTTCTGCTTCTTCCACTGAGTTCATTTAATGTGCAAATTAAAAATTCGAGCAAAGAATATGTTTCTATTTTAAAAAAAAATAATTACAATTTCAGGTTTCAATAAACAAATGTCCACCACTTTTAATTTAGTCTTTTCGAAATCTGAAAAAGGCTCTCCTGAGAACGGAGAGAGAGAGAGAAGAAGCAGGCGTCTTAGTTAAAAGAAGTAAAACATAAAGTGTGAGACATGAAACATGGAGGTGACAGAGAGGAGAGCTTGATGAGCTGCTCGGAAAATAGTGAATGACAGGGATTGGACGGTAGTGAAAGCTGACAGAAAATGAAATGATGACATGGGCAGCTCTCCCACCTGCACAGACAGACTGTCTCGCCAACAAACCAATCACTCTCTGAGGAAGCAGCCTCTCACTGGATGTCACTGGGCAGACAACAAGCACACACACACACACACACACACTCACACACACTCAGAAAACTTTAACTCAGTGCTCAAATCATTTTCCAGGCCATTGCCAAATTATCCTCCGTCTCTGTGTCTCTGACCATTTGTGTCACTTTTTTTGCATCCTACTCAGCACTCAGATGCATTTTATATGTTTTCCATCTTTTGCAGGAACACAACAGTCACACTTAATTTAACACTGTGCCGCCAACAGGAACAGGAAGTTAAATAATCGGAACATAGGCAACACTGACGATTGATATACCAACTGATTGAATGATTTTCATTCATTTATTTATTTTTGCCTTTAGTTACCCTCAAGACTTGAGGGTAACGGAATCAGTGACAAAGTTTCCTTTAGGATAATTCTACATTTAAAGAAATTCCTCCTCTCGGGATAGCATGCTAGAAACACAGATATATTGTACTCGTGGTTTTATGAACCAGAAATCATCTCTGTATAGTTTTACATTTCCTCTCTCAAGTTTCTCTCTGGAGCTGTACTGTCTCTGTTTATAGAACAACTCAACCTTCTAATCAGAAAATTGGTTAGGGTTAGTGAAAGCTCATTGTGTGGATTAAAATGACTATTTCATAAAGGTTATGGGACCTTCATCGTCAAGGTTACAATGACAACCATTTACTAACTCTAGGGAATGATCGGGGTCATTCTTACACTGATCTCCTGTGTCAAAGTGTGACATTTTGCCTGACTCTTTAATGATGTCTCACTATTTTCATTTTACTTGCCCCTGACAGACAAAAGTCATAATTACTCCGGCTAATAAACGCCTTTCTTATCACCAGAGATGAAAACGTGTAGAGGTTCTTCACGTCTCTTTCTTTCTCGGTCGCCACTGAAGGGTGTATGTTTAAAAAAAGAATGAAATATGTGAAATTCATCAAATATTCAACATATCTGCACTTGAACATATGTGTGCTGTGAATCAGACATTACAGAATCTCCAGGTTACGGCCCAGCATGGCTCAACATATGGAGACGCCGATCGAATAAGCGCCGTTCTTGCTGCTAATTCCAACCCGTCAGACGTTTTATCCGCCCAGAATGAGATACAACTGCCGACTGGATGCAGCGTTAATGTTTTCGTGTAGCCTTGCCTTTGGTTTTAGCACCTCAGCGGTGAGCGCTGCGGTTACAAGCTGTTGTGGGGTGATCTGTTGACTCCATATAGTTATGCTTGCTGCTGCTGTAAAAGGAGGCTAGGGGGGCTCTGCTAGCGGCGCAAGCTGTGAGCGGGGACACTCGCTGGCTTGGTACAAGCTGTTTACTCCCCGGTACTGCTAGCGAGCTATAGGACGGCAGAGAGGCAGACTGTAGGGAACGCTGGCTGGGCTGAAACAAGCTGTCAGCGCCCGTGCTGGTCGCAAGCTGTACGCTGCGCGTCAGGCATCCTGGGAGCTAACGAAGCTATGAAACACGATAACATATATATATATATATATATATTAGATCCGTCCAGTTCAGGCAGGGGTCCGCTGGAAGCAGCTGTGTTAGCGTGGGCAGCATTAGCTCGCCGGTCGTGCTAACCTGCGTGTCGCTAAGTTCTGCCAGGGTGGTAGCAGGTCTGGGGTGCTGCAACATGTTCCCACTACCATCCATCTGTCAGCCCTTGCTTGGAGCCGCAGCATCTCTCACCTAATGTAATGTTTTCATTATATTCCTCAATATGGGAGATATAGGATTCCGTGCGGCCTCGCCAGGCAGGCGGAGAGGAGGAGCGGCTTGGAGTGTTTGGATCGCTGCAACTCGTTCGCATGAGCGTCCCATCTGTTCCAGACCTGCTGCCCTCACAGTCTGCAGCTTACTGTATGTTGTGACATCCTCAGATGAACGTAAGGGAGAATATATGGATCCTCGACTGGGACGACTGCTCATGTCGTCGTTCCCGAGAATTCCGGGCACGGAAGTGATTAATAAACGGTGATTATAGAGTAGCTGAAGAAACCTAGTATATGGCTGAAAATCTAGAGGGATTTTAATTTGAAGGAAGTGGCAGCACTTGGCTAAGGTGACTGACGACCTTCACCCCATAACAGGAACGTGATAAAATACTGAGCCTAATTAGTCCTTGAAATCAAAGTTAAATTAAAACAAGCCAGGGAGCTGTCACAGTCTTTATAAACTAAAAAAAAAGAAGATAATTGTGGATCAGGCATCATATCAACTAATTCAACAGAACGATGGAATGGCACAGCACAGCTAATTATTGAGTTTCTGGGTGTCATTGTGGTGTTTGGTGTGCTGGGAAAAAAAAAAACAACAACAAAAAAAACAAGACGTTTCACTGACAAACTTCATGTGCTGAAGTGAGAAAAGCTGACAATTACCCAGTTCTTTTTTAATTGGAGGTAGGTGATAATATAAAAGTAAGGAAAAGCCAACATCGTAAGTGCACACTATATCGCTATAATACACAATAACTGTGAGTGTGAATCAGGTTTGCAGCTCGTGGGTAAGAGAAAGTTCACGTTTGTCACAGATCATTTATATCAGGCAGTTTCTGGGTCCTAATGTCGTGAATGGTTCGCTGGGACTCTTTATGGGAATGGGTATTGTTTATTTTTTTCGATTATGCGAATTCTAACCAGTGGTTGAGTGTGTCGACTTGAAAATCAGATATAAATCTACATCTCTACCTTACTATAGAAGAGTATTAGGGCCAAGCATATAAATGGGAGGTGGAAGGTTTTTTTTTTAATAATACATTTCTAGAATAAAGTCAACGTGTCAAGATTAAAGTTGAAATTTCAGTATTAGGGCCGAGCACAGAATTGAAAGGAGGAAAATTCTTTTTTTGGCTGCGCCACAGGCCAGCCCTGCAGTCCCTTCTGTGTGTTCTGTGTGAGTGAGTGACTGAGCGAGCGACGCCATTGGTCGACCGGGTCCCGTGGTGGACACTCGCTGCTTGCTGTTTGTTTTTGCTCGCCCAGCTCCAACATGGCGGCCTCGCTCCTACGATGTCATTTTACAGCCAAGCAGTTCACGAAAATATCTTTCTGAAAACGCCAGCGGATGAATAAGTCACCACAAAGATCAGCATGCGCACTTTGGGGACATGTCCAAGTCATTTTGGTAGCTGGCACACGTGATTCAGACGTTTATGAACTCAACCAATCAGTGTCATCTCCTTTCCCCTTTGAAAGGCAGTTTTAGCTTGCACCTGGCTAATTATGTTGGAGAAAGACATATAAATTATGTTGGAGAGACATATATGTTGACAATTTAAGGGGCTATTTATTATTTAGGAATGAGGACATTGTATGATTTTACAGTGCTCTGAAATAAAAAAAAGCCTTCTCTTGGCTCATTGGTCAATATAAGGTTGTTACACTATACAGTAAAATGTAAAAGATTTATCATAAGTCCGGTTTTACTTGGCCTAAAACAACATAAATTGTAGAGCTTTTCTTACAATAACTGTATTTTTATGTCTCCCCTTATTTCAATGTATATCCATATCTTACCCAATGTAAAACTCGTGTATTAAGACTATATAAGAGTCCAACATTTGGCCAAACATGAAAAATCTACCTAGGTTTACACTTTTATACAGGAATACATACTTCCTAAGTGACATAGGAAGCCTCTAGTATTTTTAAAAGAAGTGAAATCTGTGTTATTTATTTGCATTTATTCTTGTTTGTACCATTACGGTAAGGAATGAATGGGTAGGAAGTGATCAAGTTCACAGCTTATGGCTTACAGTACGATAAGAGTAACTCCAATAAAGATAGAAAACTTTCACTTTCACCCTGTCATCAGAAGCAGCAGACCGGGCCTACGCTGCACACATCAGCACAACATGCTTTTGACATGAGAACAACTTTTGTTCTTTAAAAGATTCATATCGGTTAAGATGTTTGTTAACCTGCATTCATCTTTACAGTTCAAATGCAAGACAGCTTTAACATTATTCAGGTGAATACCATTCGATATAATCTCATTTTATAATTTGTCTATTAAGACTCTGTAACAGTCCAACACACCCTCATAGATAAATATAATAAATGCTGATGCACATCATGATAACCTTCTTGTGAAGGATGCACTGATGGCGAGCAGAGGTCATCGGGAAAAGAGGACAGTAGTTTCCTGAGTACAGAGGTTTTCCTGTAAATAGCATCACCAACATCAGGTGTATAAAAATATATGAAGTCTCTTGCTGCCCCATGCTGTTATTAACTCATCCTCAGAGCTCTTTGTGGGATTTGTTCCGCAGTATTCTGAGTGTATGGTGACAACCACACAGTCCCAATCTCATTCGTGTAACCCTATCCCGCGTCTTCCAGGTGCTCCAGGCCTTACCATGTTCCCTTTAAAACTAGGAGCTGGAGCCCTTTGCTTTTCCCTCCCCGGCTCTCCTCCCCGTCTCTCCTGCATCTTTGTTTTCCGATGCAGATTGAATTCTACACGTTGTGTTGCGAGGCCATGGCTTACGCGGCGAGTAGAGATCACTGTCTGAGCATCGACCTGGAGGATAAAAGAGCGGCGCGCCATGGCTGCTGTGAAACGCCTGCAGTGAGAACGGCCGTCACATCGAGTAAAAGCAAACGTGTGTATTAGAATAATAACAACATGTTTGTGCGTTCTGAAGAGAAAAAGAAACGTGACAAGCGGTGTGAAGCCCACTGAAACACTCCTGGAAACGCACTCTCTGATTTCATACACTTTAAAGACGGGTAGCTGTCTGAGGTGTGTGTGTGTGTGTGTGTGTGTGCGTACGCTGCATGCATGTGTGCACGCGTGTGTGCAACCGTAACTATATGTGTAGACTCTTAACAGCAGGAGACTAACCTGCACCATCTACAGTCTGTAATCGCTGCTGTTTATGGCTGCATAAAACAACACACACAGACACACACGCACGTTCTCATTCCCTCTCTGTCTCTAACACACACACACACACACACACACACACACACAAACACATTTATGGCCGCTGTCTGTCTCACTGGCTGTGTGATTATTGCCGTCTGGTTCGTGGCTCTTATCAGTGCTGTGATGGACACACACACACACGCCCACTCGCTTGACACACACCTTCACTCTCTCTCTCTCTCCCTCTCCCTGGGCTGTGCTCTGTGCTTCCTCTGGTGGTGGTAGCGGGGCGGCGTTGCGTCTGCGCTTCACCCCGCCGAGCCGTGTGCCAGTTCAGGAGATTGGCATTAAAGCCAGACATGAGCTCATCGGCCCAGCTGGGCAGACAGCCCATTACAATGCTCAGCAGGGCCCTACCGCAGGGGTGAAAAGAGCTCAATACCTGCTGATTATCTACTCTTTCTCTCTGTCTGTGTCCCTCGCTCCCCCTGCTTCACTTGCTTTTGCTTTCACTCTGTTTCTTCGTCTCCTCTCTTATTCATTCGCTCTGTCAGGTGTCCTCTACCTCAGGCTCTGTCTATCTCTTTCTCAATCTGTCTTATTCAATCTGTCTTTCTCTCATTCAAATCCAAACCGAGACACACACACACAGACATACAGAGGGAAGACTGTCTATATCTGTCTGTCTGTCACTCTCCCTCTTCTTTTTTTCCTCTCTTTCCGTCTCGCACACTCAACTTTTCAGTGAACGCCGTGGTGTCATTGCAGTGGTGCCTGCGGCAGTAAGAGAGGTAGGGAGGGAGGGGTGTTTTTTTTTTTTTTTTTTTTTTTTAAATGACAGGGTGTGTGTGTGTGTGTGTGTACAAATGACAGGGGTGGGAAACCAGACAGCTGGTGCACCTGTGCGGACAGGATATGACACAACACTGCAGCCAGACAAGGGCAGGAAGCTGCAAATATGGTGTGGCATGCCAGACGTTTTTATTGAACGCAACTCTACTCTGCAATCTGACTGTCTGGAGTGGCCTTTCTGCTACTTAGCGCTCCGCTGAAGATGTGAAGCTATAAGTCGATGCTCAAGCAAACCCTCGCTCTCCTCTTTCCTCTCTCCTCTCTCTCCTCTCTCTCCCTCATCGCTGTCCAGCTTTCGTCAGCCGGGGAGATGCATTGCGGTTAATTCATGAATCCTATTCAGCCTCGTTATTAAGGCTGAGTCATATCCATCTTTTGTTCTGACATTTGGAATGACATTCAGCAAATACTGACTCCACATAGAAGTCGCGTGGTGTTTGCGGTTATTAGTCTGACTGAAAAATGTTATGTTAAGAGTCAGTCTGGATCATCGTCACACACAAGAGCCTCCGTCCCACTACTTCCATGGTAAAGGCTGCACCCACAGGAGGAATTTTAGTGATGCAGGATGGGAAGTGGACTTAACCGCGCCGGCTGTAAGCGCGTTGTGTAAATTTAGAGGGTTGCATGTTGAATCATGTGAGTTGATGCCGTCAATTTGCACTAATCTTATCTCCTTCTGGGTTAAATCTTAGTAAAGCATACAACCAGACATGTGTGGAGGCTAGCTTTAACCCTTATGAGACGGGCGATGTTCAAAGGTGGTTCAGGTCAGAAAATCAGAAAACCGTCTTTGGCTACTTTCACACCGATGGTTTGGTTTATTTGCCTTTTAGAACTACTCAGGCTCATTTCAAGAGAACATGAAGCTTTATTTAGCCTATATAGCAGTGCTCAAACCAGGGTTACAGAGTGCTTCACTGGCACAAATGAATGATAAAAGCATTTGATGAAAGGAGAACCCAGTCTGGATCAGTCAAATGCTTTATTATGTTGTACAGAAGACAGTCGCTGGGTGGTCGCAGTCAAATAATCAAGCAAGAGCATAACCTGCTGAACCTAAAACCACATAACTGAAAAAATATTTTACAAAATGACAACCTCAAAGAGTGAGTCATGGTTGTAACTTGTGCGCCAATGAAACGGCAGGAAGTTTGCTGATTTACGCTAATGTGACTTTTGTATATTTATGCTAACATTATTGTTTTTATACTAAAAGGATTCTATTGTTGTTATGCTAACGTTAATGTGTTGTTTTCATACTAACCTAAGACTACTATGTTGTGTTCATGATAATATTACTTTATTGTTTTATGCTAACACTACTTTATCTAACGTTTATGCTAACGTTATGTTATTGTTTTCGCACTAATGTTATTTGTTTTCCTGCTAACGTTTATTGTTTTTATGCTAACATTATTGTTTTCATAGTAGCATTAGTTTATTGTTTATTGCATAATTTGACGCTCACAGTTGTGTGTGGCTGTTAGCTTGCGCTACTACAGTAGTTGCTGTAGTTAGCTAACCAGAAAATGCTAACCAGACAAATGTTTTAGAAATGCAAGAATCTTTATCACACAGAAATTCAACTGTAAACAGCATTTTTTTTATATGATTTCCAGCATGTTACTTTATTTCTAAATACTGTCAATAACAACCTTTCCTTGTACCATCTTGATTGTTTATTGCTTTCTTGACAGTTCCTGCATTTCTTAGCGGTTTAGCTTTTGAACTCACTCTAGTATGTTGTGGTTGGTCTGCTCTGCTTCTTTCCAGATGGTTTGGACTGGACAAAAATCCATTCTGCACCAGGGTTTTATTGACATTTTTAACAGCAAACTGTATGAAGAGAATCACAGTGGCAAACACACCAAGTCATCTAAAATATCATAGTATTTTGTAACATTATTATTTCCCTTCATTTGCAGTAAAACCCAAGAAACAAGCCCCAGACCTAAAGGACACAGAATACTTTTAGTGCATAAGTTAGTCTCTTCCACACAGATGAAACCTCTACATGAAGTTTCATATGCTTTCATTATTAAACAGCACATTGTGATTCAAAGCAAACGTGTGCTCACTCTCCTTAGCCCTGTCGCCCCTGCAAGAACAGAGCAAATCTCTCGAAAATAAGCTGTAGGATCGGACACTTTCATTTTCCCAGTGTCCTCCTCTGTGTTCCCTTTTGGTTTCTGATGAAGACGAGGCGTAATTGATTCAAAGTGGTGCCCGGGAGACGGCTTTGGTTTCAGAAGTAATGGAGCGACAGAGAGGAGAGGCGAGGCGAGCTGAAGCAGACACCAGAGAGCTGGAACAGTTTTTCCAGTCCATGTTTGGGGATGATGCATGAAACCTTTTTCCTAGTTGAGCCACAAGATGGCGCTATGAAGTAGTGTCTTTCAGCACCACAGATGGAGAACTCGCTCGGGCTGCTTTTTTGCTGGGGGGGGGGGGGTAGACCTGCCTTTGCCTTCCACTGAAGCCTATTACTGTGCAGCCCCCCCCCATTATCAGCCTGATAGCATCCCTGATGCGTTCAGGGTCTCATCACAAACGTCTCCCTTAAACCTGGAGCATTTGTAGCTGAGAACAGAATATTTGTCACAAACCTTTGCTTCTTGAGTATCTTCTTCATTAATCTGTCTGAAAGCAGGGAACATCCTTAAACTTTATCTCTAAATGGAGTGAACGTCTAAGCACACACACACACACCGGAGTGTTGTCAGTCTGCTGTACACAGGGTGGTAGTGTTTCCTTTCCAGCCTGCCTGACTTCAATATTAAAGAGGAAGGGAAGGAAAAAAAAACACATATTTTCAGATCTTTTATAGGGGCGTAAATGAACATGTCATGCTTTGGATTCAAACAGTTACCAAACAACAGTAGCAGTAACACACGGTGAACTCCTGAATACGCATGAAAGCCCCGTGTAAGCAGGAAAAGCCCAACGCAAAGTTCCTAAAATAGGCACATCCGCACGTGCCGAGCGTGATAAACCTATCAACCCTAAAGTTAGTATTCCTCAAATACACGATGAGACAGACGTTTCCCGAGAGAGACGCACAGAGGCTGTGTGTGCAGTGTGTGTGCGTGTGTGTGTGTGTGTGTGTGTGCAGACTGCAGTCAGGGGGGATGGTAGGGGAGCTGGTAGACTAGAGTGCATTTGGTATTCAGCCGTGCCTAGTATTTATCTGTCTGCTGGCTGTCTAGTCTGGTCTGGCCTGTTAGTGGTGTCACCCTGCGTGCTCCCCGGGGGACTAAATTGACGCTCCAGACAGACTGTGCGTGTGTGTCTGCGTCTCTGTGTGTGTTTCTGTGTGTGTTGTTTGGTGGTGTCGGGGTGTTTGTGAGTAGATAGAGGTGGATTTGCAAGAAGAGAGAATCGATGTGTCTGTCTATGAGTGTCTGGGGGGGGTAGGGGGGATGCATGTGCATGACTGAGGTGTATGTTTTATATATATATATATATATATATATGTATATGTGTGTGTGTATGCTGGAGAGGAGTGTGACCTCAAATCAGCGATTCATCATATCATCTCCTCAACAATTGATATTGCTACTTTAGCTGGCGTCTCAATTTGTTGCTTCAATCAAATTATGACAGCTGCCAGGTGTTTTTTTTTGTTTTTTATATATATATAAATTACGTCAGGGTAACTTTTCTTACCTCCCCTATTCAAAAGTGTCAGTCCATTCATGGAGGAGTGTGGAATTCACTGGATGCCGTCAAGGAAAATATTTTTGCATGATTGAATATAGAACTTAGCCAGTGATGTGACGCTTAACGCATAACATCTGTTGGAGGTCTTTGCTTTTCCCATTTACTTATTTTTCTTCACTGAGGTCCGTTTCATTTTATTGCCTTTCGTTACTGGTGTTTTCAGAATGATGAGGTAACGCCCCCTCCTTCAGCAGGCAAAGCTCATATATGTGATATATATGTTGATGATATATATATATCATGTGTAAGAGTTTCTCCCACCAATTTGAATAAACATTAATTCCATGATTTCCTACAAATTAAATCTGTATATTCAGCAAGTTTGCACAGATGGAATAAAACGTGCCATGGTTTTCTTGGAGGACCACCTGGATGCTCTTCAGTGACCGCCTATAGGTCCACAGACCACAGTTTGGGAACCTGCTGGTCTAGAGTGGCATTCAGAGCCTCTCTCAGATTTGAACAGCCTAGTTTATTTATAGACTGCAGATGGTCCTGCGCTAGAGTGTGTGTGCAAGTGTGTGTGTGTGTGTTGGTTGGGAGGTTTGCTCTGTTAGTTGGAATCAGAGGGGATGTGGTGTGGTGGAGGGGCGGGTTATAGGATGGGAAGCTGGGGGTCTTGCCTCTCTGCTACACATGTGCCCCTGAACCACAAGACTGGTGCGGGGGTCACCTCAAGGTTAGCCCCTTCAAAGAGCTGTCTCCATTGGCTGCGGCCCGCCGTAACAAGGGAGTGAAGCGCTCTCCCCACCCTCCCCAAATAACACGCCAGACCGACCAGTCCCGGCCCTGCCGCCCCCCCCTCTCCCCCCTCCTCTGCTCTGCTCTCCCACAGCCATTGTCAACCATGACCTGGCCGTCTGCTAGCTTTCTGAGTCAGGTCAGCCACCCCCCCCCCCCCCCTCACACACACACACACCCCACCGCCACCCATGCACCCCCCCCCCTCCTGCAACCCAGACACACACACACAGAAACATATATAACCCCTGTCCCATCCCTTCTCTGCTGCTGCGTTCAAGTGCTCCTCGTACAGCTCCATCTCCTACGTGTGAACATGTATGTCAAAGCACATTCAGGTGCTTTTGGGTGAGGAATAAAAATAAAATGAACCTTGCAACAGAGTATGGTTTTAAAATTTTGATGACCTGTTTTATTCTGCTACTGTGAAAGTAATATCCATATAGTTGATGAACTGAATAGTATTTCCAATGTTCATTTTCTGTGCTTAAAGCAATGTCTGAAACTTAGTCTATGCTCAACAGAACTTTCAGCAGTACAAATTGTAATATTTATGAATAGACAGGAAGTACGATAGCCAATTACTGCATTCTGTAACTAATATATGCACAGCTAGCTGGCCATTCATGAATATTAACTAGTGGTACCACACAGTGCATAAATGAACATGGGGCCCCTGAAAAACAAATACTTAGTAACTTAGTGTCTTGCTAAGACCTAAAACATTTTGTTTGGCTTTGTTATAAAAAAAAAAGTTAAACAATCATAAATAATAATAATATATTTTTAAAAATACAGAATACACTAACAGATACTAGGAAAATGAAGTGGAATATAATCTAAAATGAATACATATTAATCTAAAACGGAGACAAGTCAACAGCCACATCAGGACTGCAGCTGCAACCAAACACATTGGCCCTAAACAGTTATTTCTGATCCGTATACTAAGCGAAACCAGTAAACTTTAAAGAAGTGAATGTAAGCATGTTTTTTTGTGAATACTGATCTTTCCCTGCGCTCCTGAAGGCAGCGCCTCTCTTTTCCCCTGTCTATCCCGCCTCCGCGCCCTCTGATTGGCCGGCGCCGCCTGTCAGTCAGACCCGTGGGCGGGGCTAGGGACCGCTGTGCTTGCTCCGGTCTAGTAGAGGAAGGACAGCTGCTCTCAGCGGCGGAGGAAGGGAACGGAAAGAAAAAAACACACACACGATACAATGCGTTAGCCGCAGGCGACGGCTCATCCCGAAAGCTCCGACGACCGATTCGCTTCCCCGAGCCGCTCCGAGAGGAACATGGCGTGAGAGGAAACGGTGGGAAATAAAAGTGCGAAAGTGTCGGGAGTTACTCGCAGCGGCGGACTCTGCTGCCGCTGCTGCCTGGAAGTTTTTCGTTGTTTTCCCGTCGGGGGGCCCCGACGGTGGCGGCGGCGGCTCTCTCCCCGGAGCGGTGTCCCGGTCTGCCCAGCCCCATGCAAAACCTAACGGCCCCTGGCGGCCCCGGCAACTCCAATGTCACCTGCTCCTGTAACTGCACCGCTTCCCAGCCACAGGGAATGGAGATATGTGAGTAGTTCCCCCTGACCTTAAAAACCGGCCGACAGACTTTGCTGCCTAATCCGTTTTATGTGTAGCGACAGAAGGGGACAACGCATCAGACTTAGTGCGGGTCCAAGACGGTAACTTGAACCACGTCTGCTGTGGGACTCGCTTCCTTCAGCCTGTATAGTGTTTCTGAATTAAATCACTTCTAGGTGGACTTACAGTGTGTCCAGTAGAAACTTTATAGTCGCCCTGTTGGACTTACTGCTATTTATAATCTCCTTTGTTGTCTTAATGTGACTTAAAGTGTGTCAGTGGCACACACATTAGATTATAGAGATTCATTAACATTACAGTTAACCTACAGTGACAAATAGCCTGATTAATAGATCACTATATACACTGTGCAGACTCATTCTAGACGTAGAGTTTATATTATAACTATTCTACAATTTAAAACCCACATTAGAATGAATAGTTATAGTTGAATAGTTGGAATATAAACGTAAGTCTATTTCTAAGTTAGGTGATCTAATATTTAAGCTATAGTTAATTTACTGTGACAAATCCCCTGATTATTAGACCGTGCAGACTTGTAAGTGTGTTATAAATGTATAGTTTATGCGATAACTACTCCATTGTGTATAGTTTATATAATAACTATTCAGCTGTGAGCTCTGAAGTTTCCTGTTTAACTTTTGTCAGATATTTCCTGCCACAGGGCTTGTGTTTTATACTCACACTTGGAGACGTAGCTCCCGCAGGCCTGCAGGGCTCCGCATATGCTCGGAGGGATCACCACAGAGGGTTAAATAGTTTGCCTGTCAGCATAGACAGGAAACGCTGGAATGGTATGTTATGTCTGTCTGCCTTCTGAGCAGCCCAGAGAGAGAAACTATCATTATCAGCTCTGCCCTAATGCCGCCGCCTGGTAGATCCACTGCAGATGTTCCTCTTTATGGCTGAAGCGGAGCGTTCAGAAAGCAGACAGACACACAGACAGACAGATAGACAGACAGATAGACAACAGACAGGCAGGTAGAAACGCAGAAGGCAGTCAAGACAACCAGACAGACAGAAAAAAAAAAGGAAGACAAATAAACAGGAGACGGGCACATAGCAGACATGCAGACAGGCGTGCACATTCATAAGCCAGACAGCCAGACAAGAACCGGCAGAGATATAAACAGAGATGCGGACAGACACATCCGAAGCCAGACAGGCAAGACATATTGACAGACAGACACGCAGACACACAGACAAGCTACAGACAGACGGACAGAGTTACAGTGATGTGTAATTTCCATTGGGGCCCAGGCCAGGCCTCGGCAATGTGAGGTGAACGCAGGATATTAGATTTAGATTTGGCAGCAGAGTGTGGATGCGCTGACGCCACATTGTAACCAAGGAGTGTGTGTATGTGTGTGAGTGTGTGTGTGTGTCTGGCAGGCGTACCGGTGTTCCACCATTCGTTTTCTGTGGCATCATCGTATTGCTGGCCAGGAAAAACAGAGTTAGGCGTGAATCGGTGCACCCACATACACACACACACACACACACACAGACAGATACAGCAGTGAGAGCCTAATTAGATAATCCAGTAGAACTGCCTCAGACTTCCAGACTGAGCTGCAGCTGCAGGAAAAAAAAAAAACCCTCAAATGATTGTAGTGATTGATGCTTGGAGAGTATTTATCTACAACAACCGTGTAGTGTATTTTACGATTATGCATGCGTCTGGTACTTTAAATAAAGGCCGGCCTGGTATTTTCAATGCATTTCCCGTCATCCGAACGTCTCACTAGTTGGAGGGAGCTCCATTCACAAGTGGTTTGAAATAGCTGTGTCCTACTGTAGTGGCCGTCTGGTTTGAAAAGAGCTCTTGTTTGTCGGCTGTGTTGTCATGCAGACTCGGCAAGGCTGAATAATGTAGCTCATGCTTTGATGATTTCTCTGGCTGAAGAAAAGAGCTACAGTCTGCCTTTTCTTTTTTCTCTTTTTTCCTTTTTTTTTTTTTTTTTTAAAGCGGAGCGGGCGGTCTCACTGGTGTGTTTCCTCTTTATTCAGGCGAGGAGGAAAAATTGAAAGGGACTACGAACATAGAGGGATCACAGCGCAGACAGTGTGTCATGGCCGGGAACCGAACCCCGGCCTTCACACTGGGATTCATAAGTCGGATCTGAAAATTCAGAGAGACTTTTCTTTTTTTTCTCTTTTAACAAGCGTTAACTCTCTGTTGCGGCGGCGGTTGATTCAATCGTGATGAAGGTGTGGTTTTATGGAGTCCTGAGATGTTTTAAAGTCCTGGAGTTAAACACTGCACATTCATACAGACCTGCATTCTTCCCCTTTAACCTTCTGACCGCCCAGAATCACCTTTTTCACTAGATTAGAGCTGATGTGTGAACCTACAGCCCCTGCACGCTGACAGTTTAGGCAGGTCCTCTGCAAACAGTTTCCATTCGTAAGTTGTTTAATCTCGTATTGACTCTTATTCCTATCAGTCCTGTCTTTCTTAAACAAGTGGAAATACTGTGTGTAAGTGTGTGAGGTCATTTCACTACATTGTGCCTAATGCAAATACAATTCCTACCCCAATGGAGACGTCACCTCGGTAGTGGAACAGCGATTCATTAGTGATACCAAAAAAAACAATCTTTAGCCATCAGGGAAATTAACTTCACTTTGATTCACCATTTTTTAATAAAGTAGGATTTAAAGAGTCAACACTACATTAAATTGCGTATGAGCTTTTCGCAGCGTCGCGCAGTAACTTTAAAATGTCTTTTTTCTCGAGTAATCTATGAGAAAGTCAGAGGGCGTCTGCACGGCGTGTTTAAATACATGTTAAGAAGTTTTATGAGTCGTGAGTAGCAACTCTTCATTTTAGAGCGTCCAGGATTATCCTATTTTTGATGAGAAATGTGTCATTTGCACTGAGCAGGTGGAAAACTGTCAAGAACCAGAAAGTGTTATTTTTTTTAATCAGATAGTTCCTGTTTTAAGTCCCAATTTTGCCAGTGTTGGACTACTTATAGAAAGTTCTCAAATAGCTGCGTAATAAACATGTTTTTTTTCTCAGAATCAACTGTCAAAAAAAGTAAAACCTCTCATCAGGAAACCAAAACTCAGTTTTGGTAATGGCACTAGCGTTTCAACTCTTAGTTCTACCTATGAGGAAAAGTTTTTTTATTATTATTATTATTATTATACCTGCAATCTCAAATTGTTACGCATTGCTCTCCAGGTCAATACTGAACATCGGGGAAAATAACCATCTCCTAAAGTCGACATCTTAAAATTGCCCATTTTGTGCGACTAACATTCAAAACTCCAAAAGATCAGTTCACTCAAGCAGCCCCCCCCCCCCAAAAAAAAAAACGAGCAAGGAATGCTTGATAGTTTTGCAAATGACTTGAACAAATCGACTGCCAAAGCAGCTGCCGATCATTTTCCTATCGACTAATCGCCGCAGCTTCATCGCATCGCGCTGCGTGGAATATCGCCAGAATATCTGTATCATCCTCCTTGTGAGCGTAGCTGCTTCAGATACGTACACAGCATCGCAGCAGCGTTGCGAGCACTCTCGGGACAGGCTGGGGTCCATGTGTCAGAGACCTGAGTGGCTGTGTGTGTGTGTGTGTGTGTAGCCGTCAGCCTGCAGCGAGGGGCCGGCCAGCCAGGCGGATGTAAACGGCCCGATCTGTAATCCTGTGTATGAGTGGTGTTAGTGTGTAGGTGGCAGCGGGGTCATCTGTCAACTACCTCAGGCCAAACACGCACACGGCTACTTGTTGACTCTCCCTCAAACACATACACTAAGATGTACACAGAGGCACATGCGCTCACATTTACACCTAGATATATATGCACACACACACACACACACGTATACACACACAGACAGGCACTCGCAGGCTCAGCCAATATTTACCCTGCAGTCTCCAGCCAGACAGCCAATCCAATCTCTCACTAAGCTCTTTGTTGTTTGTTTTGGGGTTTGTATTTTTTTTTTTTTTTGCCTCCTTTTTTTTTTAAGTTTGTTTGTAGAGGTGTTGTTGATCTGAAATTAGTTTTTTTTATTATTATTATTTAGTTTATTTATTAATGAATTCCAATAATGAGCCTTGAGGAAACAAAAAAGACTTCAAACTCTGAAGTCTGAATAGAAATCCAGGGACCTTGGGGATGGGAGTGGCAAAGACAACCAAACAACAGCACTTTTTTTTTTTTTTTTAAAGGAGTTTTTTTTTTTTTTCCCCTCCCAGACAGACTTCTTTGCGATTACTGCTCCTGTAATTAATTTCACAGGGAATTTCTACACTTGGTTAGTGTCTCTCAATGGAGTCTTATTTAGTCCGCCACCTCCCCTCTCCTGAGCCGAGGGGTTATGGTAGGGAACAGCGGTGCTCAACCTTGGGTGGGGGTGTGTGTGTGGGGGGGGGGTTAAGAAAGAGCTCCTTGTTTTAAGTGAGGAGGTGGCAGCGGGGGTCTCCAGACGCTGTTTTTACATCGCATAAAAACAGTTGACCTGCAGACGCACCGCGCAGCTCACATTCTGCCAGAATGACTTAATGATGGCGGCGTGAAACTATGTGAACTGAGCGTTACACCATTGTGGTGCTCAAAACATTTTCCCAAGGTTGGCAAGGTTCGCGCACAGAACACACTGCAAGAAATGTCTGTGCAGTAAAGTCGTTTGAAGAGCATCTAGCTTCAAGTCACTTTTTGCAGGACTTCTGTTGTCTTTTCCTTCCCCTAAGATTTACAGAAACACTGTGCATTAAGTAGGTTTGGATTCCTTCAGTGCTCAGGATTTTTTTTTTTTTTTTTTTTACCAGGAGCCAAATTATCTTCTCTCTCCAAAATATACCAGTAAAAAACACTGAATAAAGCAGTTTCACTGGAAAAATATCGTTCTTCCACAAAATATTTAACATAGTTCTAGTCATTTTTAGACATTTTAATCCATAAAAGTTACACATTGGACTTTTTAAGTCACATCTGCTACTTCCCTCAATGCAAACCTCCAGAATCTATGAGCATGCAATATATGCGCTTTGCAAAAGGAAAAATGCTGCTCACAGGTGGGAAATGAAACCCCACAGGTCACCTTTAAGATGAAAAATCAGTGTAGATAGAAGCTATGTGGCTGATGTTGTGTCTTTGTGTGTGTGTGTGTGTCACTGAGCCTCACGCCAGTGTCCAGCGAATAAGAACCTGCACACATGTTAACACGGCGGGGCTCAGATTTATCACAGCTTTCTTTTTGTATTTTGTCTTCTCTTCCCGCTGATTCTTCTTCTTAAACCAGCTTGTGCACCATTCACCGGTTTTTCATCCCACCCAGCGTTCTTATCTCGTGCGACCCAGCATTTTTTTTTTTTTTAGGAAGCAAAGTGGCGACCCTCGCTGCTACAGACACTGCGCGAGACGCAGTGGTGCAGCAGCTCGCTTCGTTCGAGCTGATCGGGTCAACGTTGGAGACGGCGTCTTCCAAACAGCGAGGAAGGAGGGTCAGCCCTCCCGTCCTTGCCGCTTGTTCCGGCAGCACCTACAGCGTTCACGTCCTCGTCACCGGCTGCTGGGACTCCCTTTGTGTCTAGAATCTGCAACCCCCCAACCCCATGCACACACACACACACACACACACACCAGACCTCCTCCCCTAGTTCCCAAAATGCCCTTGGGACCAGGGCAGATTTGTAGTCCTAGTGTGTTTGAAGACAGGCCATCCGTCAAGTGTGTGTGTGACGGTGATGGTGGGGGGTGGTTTGTAGTCGGCTGTCTCGGTCAACATCTATTTACACGCAGTTTGCCTGTCTGAGATGCTAAAGAGCTGCGTTGAATGAATCCGTCTGCCCCGCGCGTCTCATGTCTTCATGTCTGCAGGTCTGTGGACACGGACGGGCACATTACAGTCAATCAGACACATGTAGGCAGACAGTACACACACACACACACACACAGCAGCCCATTTGATTTTTCCCAGCGATCAAGGCAAATGAAGTGGTTGGCATGTTTATTGCCCTCCGTGAACCCCCTCGTCTCGTCTCCTCCTTTTTTTTTTTTTTTTTTTTGGTAAAACAAAGTGCCGATTATCGCTTTGAAATTACAAACACTCGCTTCAGCATAGGCATGAAAAAAGAAAACACCGGGAAAATCAAGGACTTGTACCCGCCCGGGTTTTTTTAAATTTGTTTTGTCAGATTTTTTTTTTTTGGGGGGTAATCCATTTGTTTATGTGCATAGGAACACCCAGACAGTGGAATAATGACATGTCTCTTCAAGTGGTTTTCAGGGTTTTCCGTGGATTTCGAAGAAGCTTTACATGGTAAAGATTCCAAAGGGGGGGGGGGGGGGGGGGGGGCAGGGAGCCCTTCCCTGCTGGCAGGGAAGGGCTCGACTAGATCAGTTTAAAAGCTGCCTGCAAGTCAAACACAGACGGTCAACTAGCTCCATGCCATACCCAAAGGAAATCTTTTGCATTCATTCAAATGATCTTTGGCGCACACAGAAGGAAAAAAAGACATCACAGGCCGTCTCACGCTGCAGCTCGCGCTGCTGCTTGATGACTGGCGTATACTTTCCAGGAAATGATTGAATTCCACAGACTTTTGTTATTGACACATTAATTAATCCTCCTCCGTCCTTGATAACTGCTCTTGAAGTAAACCAAGCATCCTCTTCATCACAAAGACTCCGTTTGTCCCAGCAGCTACTTCTAATCGTCGCCTTTCGAAATGGGATTAGTTTCCCTCCCTAGGTCAAAGCACCATGCATGATCGCGGATGACATGCGAGTAACTGTAATGTGACGGAAGTAGTGGTGAGATGTTTGTCAAACCAATCGCACACTGGCCGCCCGTAGTAGTTTGAAATGAAAAGTGCTTTTGATAGTAGCGGCTTGTTGGGTGACAAGGCTGCAGTTTTAAAGAGGCACATCTCAGCCACTAAAACCACCATTTGATAGCTGTCGGGAGTGGAAGTCGACATCATGAGGCGAATGTCGAAGGGAAGGCAGGGCCCAGAAACATGCGCGTAATGCCACTGCGGAGAATTTATGAGTTCTCCCCTTTTTAATATGTGAAATCAATGGAGTTCTGCTCCCGGCTGGGAGCAACCTGGAGGATTTATAAGAGCCGGGTTCTTCTCTTTTCTCATTCAGAGATGTAGCACCGTCTGTGGCAAAGGGGGAAAACTTAAAATCTGGTTTTCTGTCTCACTGCCTTTCCAGGTAATGCATAATATTCCCATAGCATTCCCAGAACATCCCATGGTTTTTATATGGTAACCCCTTTACAACGGTTATAAGAATGTTGTGCAAATGTTTTTGATCAGCGTAGCAAATGTAGCGTAATCCTAAATGTTCTAATAATAAAAGAAAAAGAGGGAGTAAAACTTTTTGGCAGGGGGCATTTTTTAACATTCACCTCTCAGTATATTTAAGGAATGTAAGAAAATTGTTGGTTTTACATCAGAAAACTGTTGTTTTCACATTGAGGGATAATAGTCAGTCTAGAAACGGAATATTACTGCTGTTGTTGATGTGCAGTGACTGAAAAGTGAAAAGAACACAGTGTGTTTTTTTTAGGGTGATCCATTGTAGTCTGATTCATACCAGTTGTGGAATCCTGTGTTCCACCAAATGTGAGTCTTTCCTCTACTGCCACTGCCACAGTATTAATCCATTATATTTTCCTCCATTCTTCAACATCAATTTTTGACTCAAATGTCCTGAAGCTCCAACTGTCATGCGGTTGTTATGTCACAGTATTTGTTTTCAGACATAAAACCATCAGGAGGTCAGATCAAGTTAATTTCAACTGTTTTAAAAAAAAAAAAAACAACAAATTTGGATAATGGAGTTGTTCAGACTCCGTACCATCTCGTCTTTACTGTCTGCGCGGTGCCCCCTCGCCAACCCCGCGCTGCTTACGTCAGAGGGAGGTAAATCCACAGGCCATGCCAGCTGGGCCACTAACAAGGTCCTCGCTCTGGTTCTGACCTTATCACAGGAAATTACAAGGATTACACTAGAGGCAGAGAAAGAGAGAAGGAGATAAAGATGAGAGGAGAAGCCTATGTTGTGTATTTGTTTTTGTTTTTTTTTTTAAACGAAAAGCAACTAAACAATCCTGGATTTCCCTCTTTGATTAGTAAGTTGATTACACTGCAGCAGTTTGTGTGGCTTCCTTAGACTCAACAGGAACCAGTGGGATGAAACAACTCACAGTTGCATTACATACAGTAGGTTGGGTGTAGGTAATTGATGTAACCCAGATGGTAGTTGATATATCCTCTGCCAAACCTCGCACAGCTGTAGATTCCTCTGTCTGAACATTCTGTGGTGAGTGAGTGATGTCTGAAGGGGTATTTTATTTTACTTTTTTTTTTTTTTTCTTCTCCATTTTAACCCAGTTTAACCTCCCAGCCTGGAGTCAAGTAGTGCAGGATGTGTGTGGGAGTCACAAAAAAAAAAAAAAGAAGCCTCTCGTTGCCCCGATCCTTCTTCTCCTTGTCCGCCCTCCCTCCTCTCCACTCTTCATTAGTGATTCAGAGGGCTGTCTGATTTTTGGTCCCTCTCCCTTCCCATCCAGACACACAAGTCAGACAGCGGTGTCTGATACCTACCCCCCCTCCCACCATGCTCCCCCTGCGCCTCCTCCTCCTCCCCTAGGCAGCCACCAGCTGACCCCAATCAGGCACAGGGCCCGCTCTATTGTCTGGCTGGGGAGAGGGGACACACACACACACACACACAGACCCAGACGGGTGTGAGGGGGGGTGGTGGGGGGGGTCAGAGGGAGATAGTCTGGTCTGGCCCTGCCTCTTTGACTCCCAACCCCCAACCATAACACAGCATCTCCTCTCCTCACCTCCTCCTTTCCCTTCAGAGTTTTAAATCGTTCCTGTTAATGACAACTAGTTAATACAATAATACGCGATAGCTCACTGTAGGATGTAATTACAGCCATGTTATACTGTTATCCAGCACTCTTTATCAATTCATACTTATACAAGTTGTAATTGTTGACAAATAATAATCTATAAAATGTAAAAATGTTCCTCGTACATTATAGTTTGTGATAAACCTTATGATTTCTGTCTGATCGGTAGCAAAATTAAAACGGGAGGAACGATTACAGCATACATGATTCAATGTTCATTTGGGCATTTCAAGACTTGGAAAAAGGATGAACCCCTCCTTTAAGTGTTAACGTGCCACTTGTAAATGGTTAATAAGGGAGTTTAAGCTAAAGTGTTACCAGCTGTCAATCTTGAGAATTGTCCTTCTGTGTTCACCCGTCTAGTGCTCCTTGCGAATGTTTTCTTAGAAATAACTATTTGGTGATCATATTAAGATTGGTTGTCATGGTAATAATAACATTGATATGGGATAGAAAAATAGAAAGAGACAAATGTCATGGGGGGCAACTTTAGTTTGTGTTACCGCTTTCTCGCTTCTCTTGTATGAGATTTTTTTGTTTTTTGAAGGATGGGGGAGAGATGTTTTTCAATCGGGGAATAGGGAGAGAGACACAGGAGAGGAGAGATACTTTCTCTATCATCTCCAATCTTGACACTTGGCATTCCACTGGAAGCTAACGTGGCTCCTGGCTAGCTTTGCTAATGATGATTAGGACTCCTGCTCTGTGCAGCATGGAGATCCTGTGTGAATTATTAATATAGGTCATAGTCACAGCATCCGGCTTGGCCCAGCCCAGTGCCGTCCCAGCAATATTGCAATACACGGCCCCTGCTTACCCCTGCTTAGACACAGCCTGCCCCATCTGTCGGCCAGATTAACCCAGCGGATCACCTACTGTACACGGAGGGAGGCTGCAGAGAGGGTCCCACCACAATTTGTCCACATCCGTGCCATCATGCGACAAAAAAAAAGTTGTCCCCGCCAACGTCTGGAAGTGCAGCAAAAGCCTGTGGTTTACAAATCGTAGTAATGATTCTACGCATAAGCACATTGCTAGTTACGCGGCACCGTGGGCTCCTCATTTACTGCGATTATATTTTCATGAGACAGTAAGCTTGATGGTTCCTCATAAGAAACTTGCTTTGTGTGTGTGTGTGTGTGTGTGTATGAAAGCAGGCGGATGGGTGGGAGCGCTCGGCGGTCCCATTTCTAGAGTCAAATTACTTTCCCAAAGATCTCCCATGTCGAACGGTGGCTGCAGTCAAGGCCATTATTCGACTAGTCGTCACACGTTTATAGTGCTGCATTAAATGTCCCATATTTTACACTTTTCATGGGTTCCATTTGAAGTTTTGATACCCCTAACAAGATATATTTGTGGTTTTAACAACCAAAAACCATCCCGGTATAGTTTTACAGCTCTAGAAAGAACAGGTTGTTTTGTGTCTGTCTCATTCATTCATATTAATGAGCCTCTCCTCTGATTGGCTCATATGAGGGGCTGTGAACGTGAGTGGGTTATTACTGTATAGTTGTGCCATCACAACTTTGCAGAAGTCCTCATGGTCTTCGTGGACAGTTTTTGTGGACCACCCAGACTCCCGGGGTCGTCCTTTATCCTCTCGAAAACAATCACTAATGATATTGTAACTTTTTAATAAAAACAGGGATGTGACCAAGTCACTGACTGATTCCACTTCCTGTGTTTGTCAATTTAAATTAAAAGCTTTTTTGTTTATTTATTATTATTATTATTTTTTTAACCTGCAACTAACACACCAATAAATACTTGGCCAGCTCAAACTCTTGCCATCGACTAACATTTGGTCGACTATTAGGTGCCAAGGACTATTTCCCTCAGTTAATATGTGACTGTTGCAGTGAATGTCTCCTAGTCTGGCCGAATGTCTAGGAGCTGGAACACTGTGTGTCTATGTATGTGCACATATGTTTGTGTGTGTGCGTGCGTGCGTGTGTATTTGTGTGTGTGTCAGCCCTGAACAGAGACAGACATGCCCTCTCAGCTGTTTTTTGTCTGCAGGAGCACACAGTGAGTCAGACTGCAGCTCCATGCAGTGTTGTTGTATGGCAGTTGATCAGCCTCAGTCCAATATTCTGCTTTAAAAAAAAATGTAGATTTTCATCCAGAGTAAACTCCCAATTTGTAAAAACACTTTAAAAAATCTTCTCTTCAGATCTGTCCAGTGAGGTGGATTTAGAGGAAACTCTCAGTGATCCGACTGGCTTTTTAAAACCAAGGAAAAAAGCTGCCGCCGTCATCACCAAACAACACTGAAAACTTCTAAATGTGCACATCTGTGTGTGGGTGTCATGCCCAAAAAAAAAAGTCAGGAGCTTCTTTTCTCTTTTCTAATGTTCTCCTTGAGCTGAACTCCCCAAGTGGTACTTCTACAGAAAAGAAAGGAAGAGAGTGTGTGGGCAGGAAGAAGGGGTGTACGAGGGAGAAGATATGACAAGAACAATAGAAACAGTAGAGATGAAGCAGAGAATGAAGATGTCAAGTATTTGTAGTTCCACTGTTGCTCCGTGTTGACTCTAGAAAGTGATTTTTTTTTTCATGAGGATTCCATAAAACACACAAAGACATGTTGCGTTTATTATCATCTCTACGACCTCTGTCGGATCAACCAATCATCTCTCATCAACACATGAGACAAATGCCAAAAACATCTACGAATGTCCTCCAGAGCCGTGCAGGCAGCTTTCATCTGCTCTCAGTAGCATCTCATCAAAAGGAATATGCAGTATCTCACGTGCTTTTTGACCCCAAACCTTTATCAAATTTACTTACGGCAGCCTACAAGTACCAAAATTGTATAAATAATGCAAAGATCTGTTGACCTTGAGACTCATGTTCGAAACCTGTAGCTACGAGCTGAAGCCGAGACGGACAGCATTAGCATTGATATAAAACAATCAGCTGAGCATTTTGCTGATGAAGATATAAAGTTTTTGAACCATTTGAACCAAAGGTGCTTAGTTCGGTTCATTTTTGTGCTCGGGTGCACTAAATCAAGCGGGGTGCGACCTCCAAAAAGAGGTGGTCTCGGTCCTTTTCACTCTGCACCAAATGACAAAGTTTGTTGCGGTCCCTCTGGTTAGAATACGAGCTTGGGTCCAAACATGGGAATACTAATTGGTTCATAGCTTACCTTGTGTGTCTTTGGAACAATGTTTGTCCCATATGACAGTGTCTCCTCTGGCGGAAATGACGAACTATGGTCTTCAGTGACTCCAGTGTTGTCCATTGTTCTCCAGCCGTGACTCATTTTGGAATTGGATATTTTGCCGATACAGAGGATATAAACAGAGCAAGCAGCATTGTGCAAATGTGTTGCACATTGATGACACATCAATCGGACCAATTTTGGTTTGTTTGCAGGTGTGAAAGCGGACTCTGTTGGAGTCTGTATGCTAATTAGTAACAATTTGATTGCCTTGGTTGGGACCAAATAATCAAACTAGGGGTATGAAAGCACCCTTTGAGATATCACCTCAAGATTTGTGCTGTCCTTGTAATACAATGGAGGTAATTGGAAGATTATTTTTCGTGCTCAAAGCTTTGAAAATTGACAGCAACATGTATTTCCACAATCGGTAACCAGTATGCAGCTGTGGATAATCCACAGAACAGAATGTAATCGGTTTCTACCGGGACTGTTTCTTTGGTAGAGAGCTGTTCAGCTGTGAGGTTTACAGGGTAGATGAATATATCTCCAAATCCCGGGCACATGAAACCAAAACTGTCTGCATGGCTAGACACCGCTAGAGGCCGGCGAGAAATATGTTCTTTTGTAATTCGATTGAACCCTTTAAATCCGCGCTGCTGCGTCGGTGCCAGTCGAGGGATGCGGCCGGTCGGTACGGGACGGCTGCTGGGTTGGTCTTTTGGTCGGAAGGTCTTGAGTTGTGCTCGTTTTTGTTAAGAGACAAGCCGGTCTCTGCACTAAACTGTCCTCCCCTCTGTTTGAACCCCCTTCAAGCCCCTTCCCTCTACCCCTGCTGCCCCGGGGCTATTTATACCACCGTCGCTCCCTCAGCAAGCCTAAAACATCTTGGCCATCTCCAGAATGCCACCACCATTTCTGAAAGAATAGCTCTCCCTCCCCTCCCCTCCATGCACCTTTCCTGTCTGCTGCTGCTTCTGCTTCTTCTTCTGCAGCTTCTTTTGTTTTGTTTTTCTTTCTTTTTTTTTTTTTTTTTTTTGTTTCCTCTGTTGTCGGCAGCTGTTGCTCAGCACCGCGCCAAAGTTCAGCCTGCGGTCATGGCCAAGTGTTCCAGTGAGGGAAAGGGAAAAAAAAAGTTTTTTAAAAGACTCCACCCCCCCCCCCTCTATCACGTACTTCCCTTTATCTAACATCTTCCTTCTCATATACAAGCACAACTGGATTTTTCCTCTCCCCCGTTCTCACTGACGTCGCTTCCCCCCTCAGTTTCTCGCTTCTCTTCATCCCTGTCTCACTTTTCTCCGTCTTTATCTTTCCTTTTGGTCTCCCTCTCTCTTCCTTCCTCTCTTTTCTGTCTGCGTCTCTCGCTCCTGCCTAATCCTGCCTGCCAGGCATTGCTTCATGGTTGTTAAGCATCTCAACCCGAGGGGGAGAGAGAGAGAGAGAGAGAGAGAGAGAGAGAGAGAGAGAGAGAGAGAAAAAGAGCGAAGGAGGGAAGAGAGGGAGGGAGGCGCTAGTCATCTGGTGAAGGCTATTGAGCAACTTAAGCGTGGTTGTTTTGCTCTGTTGGCTCAGCACAATGAGACCGCATGTGGAAGACATGTTTACACCCCTTCATCTGAGAGTCGGGAGTGGGAGAGGAGAGGAGGAGGAATAAAAAAAGTAGGAGGGAAAAGGTAGGAAGGTAGGAAACGGAGAGGAGGTGGGATAAGAGAGAGGGAGGCAGAAATGATGACAAAAGTGTGTGTATATATAGTGAAAGGTGGGAGACGGGAAGAGGAGGAGAGTGATACATGATGGAGTAAAAAGGAAACAGAAACAGATGGATAAAGACTGACTGGAGGAGAGCGTGACAGGAAGAGTAGAAGAGTTGGACATAATGAGAGAGAAAAGAGGGGACACACAGACTAAAATAGAGAGACAGTCCATCACGGTGGAGGAGATGGCGAGTATGACAGTGAGTCATAGCCGAATAAAACGCCACGCAAGCATATGCTGCTGTTGAGGAGCCATCTTTTTCCAAAATGGAAACCAGTTATGATTTGCGGGCAGGCATGAAAAACAGCCGAGCAGATTAAAGTGAGTTATTACAAACAGAGGAGGTGTAATTACACACCAGAGGAGGAGGCGATCTGTCTTCTGTTGTTCTTTTTTTTTTTTTCCTCTTCTTAATGACACAGAAAACTCTGCTCCCTAATGATGAGTTTTTTAGTTTAGTTTATTATGATTCCGCTTTTCCTTGTTTTGTTTTGGGTTTTTTTTTTTTTTGTTTAGTCTATAAAATTACCCATTACATTGTCCAAGAGCCCCAGGTGACATTTTTAAATTACATTTTTTTTTTTGATCAGTAGTCCAAAAAATACAAACAGCTCTGTAATATAACATTTTATAGTGATGGAAATCCTCATATTCTGGATGCTGCTTTCAGATCAGTTCATTTAAGCTGTGGTGAGAACCCTTCTGTAATATTAAAGGTCCCATATTGTAGAAGGGTAGATTTTAATATCTTTTTGAATATAAAAAGGTCTAGGTGTCATACAAACACTGTCCTGCGTGTTTAAAAAGAGAAATGCTCACAGACGGTACTAAGAAAACGTGCCTTAAAATGGACTTGTGTGAGTTGTGATGTCACAACTATACATTCACCGTCCAAAGGGATGGACACAAAACAACCTGTTGTTTCTAGAGCTCCAGAGAGAAGCTGGAGAGAGGAGATAATATATAAACATCTAATCAATCACCTGTGACATACTATAATGTTGTTGTAAGCATATATGTCTTTTTTTATTACATCTCCCAAGCAGACATATATTATTACAGCTGTGTTTTGCTCTGCTGTCAATCATCTGTTTACACAGCAGCCCCCACTTATGGAGGTTATAGTTAAGTGTTGATAAACTCTCCTAACTTATACTGCTAAATAGGGCTAACGGCTTATAAGGGCTAAAAAGGGCCACTTTAATTAAAGAGTTAGCAGCAGTTTGGGGAAAGGCTCTTGACATGTCGCCTTTTCAGCGACAATGATACATTTAATCCTACTGGGTTTGTCGGGCACAATGGAAAAGCACGGCAGAACTGCCCTACAAGTTCTCAAAGGTTCAGGTTATGGGAAGCTCCGCGTTACGGTTCGTTAAATCCCAGTAATGGAAAAACACCATCACGCTCTTGTGCCTGAATGGGAGCGACTCCCTCCCTGCAGCCAGCTTTCAAAAAAATCTGTTGCAAAGCCTTTTTTTTTTTTTTTTTCTTTAGAGGAGTGGAGGGTTGTTACAGCAGCAGATTTACGCCTCTGGGTTTTGAAATCGAACGTTACGTTTCTAAATAATGTCATGGTGTGTCCGCATCCTTTTTAAAAAAAAATTTTTTGGCCATGTCACGTCTGAGTGAAGAACTTCCCGCAATCTTGCGAAACAAAACAAAAAAAGAGTCGGTGGTGACACGGACATGCTCGTTCTGTGACTGTCTGTGTGTGTGTTTGTGTGTGTGTGTGTGTGTGTGTGTGTAGTCTCTCACAGTCTCCCAGAGCTTCCTGTGTTCCTACCACAGGATCCCCCGCTGTCACAGCAGCCGCAGAGAGTTTGCAGCACATATGCAGCAGGCAGCCTACGTCTGGGAGGTGTCTGATCCCCCTACTGATGTTGAAAACCCAGTTTAGACTTGCATGGTAAACCCGCCTCTCCTGTGGGGGTGAGGTGTGTGGCGGTGGGTGGAGTGATGGAGGGGGGAGGGGGGGTGTCTGGTCTGGTTTATCTAATGAACATGTACAGACAGACAGACAGAAGCCCACTTGTTTCTTCCTCCTCTCTCATCTTGTTTTTTTTTTGTTCTTTTTTTTTTTTCTCCCCCTGCCGCTCCGCTGTTTTGTTGTTCAGTCTCAGAGATGAGACACAAGACGCCACGCTTTGTTGTTTGTCTGCCTCCGCCACGTTCTCCCCGCACCTCTATCTCTTCCTCCGCTGACTCCTTTCACCCTCGTCTGTCCTTTTTCCCGCTCTTATCTTTGTTCCTGTCTCCTCGCTGTGTCCAATCTCTCTCTTTCTTTCAACCTGAGCTATACTTTTTATTGTCGTCCCCCCCCTCCCTCCCTTTGTGCCACTCTGACAGCTCTCTGCTTTTTTTCTGTTTCGTCTCTCGCCTTGTTCTCGGCATGATTTTTGCTTTTTTTCCCCCCTTCAGCGGCAGACAACCTGGGATGTTGACCTGAACACTGCAGAATAATTTTCATAACCCCCCTGCTAAGTTGATAAAGATCTATGTGTGGATGGCTGAGTTGCCTGTGGCTGATAGGAGTTGGCAGGCTGAGATTTTATTTTATTATATATTGTGTTATTTTCTTGCCTTCCAGCCTAATTTAGTATTGTAAAGTCAAACTAATAAGGATGTCAGTGGTTATTCTATAACAGCTTAATCAGCATAAATATTGTAATCACTTAGAGGTAAATAAAATTCCCTAACTTTTATTTGCAACCAGGTCCATTTTCTACTGCAGATAGTGCCCCCTCAGTTTAGCTGGTCGTCATAGCAACGCCACATGACGTTGCAGTTTTGGTTGAACTCTCTGCTGGCGTTTTGGTTGCTACGGTTGCACGGCTGTTTAAAAATGACGGGTTTGTACAGGACGATGCTAGTGTCAAGTCTCTCGGCTCGGCCTCGACAGATGCTGCCAGACAAAATGCTATCCACAACACAATGGGAAAAACAACAATAAAGGAAGCAAATTTCCAAACTGGGCGAGTCAGTGTGAAAGTGGCAGAAGAAGATGGGCATCACTGCAGTTATGTAACTAACTTCAGGGACAAGCATAACTTTCTGAAAAAACTGAAAAAAATAATTTCTCAGGGTGTTAATCCAGTTTCCCGGGCTGAAATGGATTGTAGAAAGACCCCCCCCCTGGCCCCCGGGACATCTGTTCCACCTGAGCAGGTGTTTTCAACAGCTGTGTCCAGTAATCAATTAGGGGAAGTTGCATCGCCAATACCGCCATTTTAGAGTCAAATCTCATTGTGAAGTTGCTAGTCATTTTGTTTGTGATCTGCACATAAATAGTGCTTAATATCAATAACAGTAGCGCGATCCATCTGCGTGCCTGTTGGTCTTTATTTGCCAGTCTGTTCTTGGGTTGTATGCGCGTTTCTGTGTGTCCTGTTGGCTAATATCCTCCCCCTAATCCTGTCACAACAACCCACCGCCATGTGTCTCCTCTGCCTGTTGTTGAAGAGGATGATGATGTTAGCGACGAGGCTAACGGAGCCCGTCGCTGCTAGTCACTGTCAAAGCCGCTCTCGCAGGTTAAAGCGCGACTACCACACACCGCTAGCCCTCCTAATCTGCTTCAGGTTGTTATGGTCTGCTACACTGTCTGGCACCCCCCCCCCCCCTCCCACCACTCCTCCCTGCAGTACCCTTCACTGTCAACACCACGTTTCCATCATTAGCTGCCGTGCTCCTTTCTGCCTGTCGAGGTGCCTGTAGGGCTTCGGATCCAGGCTATTGTTGTCTGTTCAGGCGATCGCCTTTACTTTTGTCTTTCAGTCATTTACCAATAACACACCGGCATCCAGCACACTCAGGAGGAGGAGCGGAGCAGACCACCCACTGTCCTTTTAAAAAGTAATAGTTGTAATTATCACCAACATCATCTAGCAGCTAGACAAGCAGAAAACGGCTCTCAAGTGGACTACTACTACTTCGGCTTTTCTTCACCAGACATTTCTCATTTGGGCGATACAACATACACCTGAAGTGAAATCCGTGTTTTCCAAGGAAGATTAACCCAACTAACACAGACACACACGTGCACACACATGCAAATTAGCTTGACGCTTTAATCTGGTGCCATGCATCTCTTTGTTCTTATTTAAGAATGATTAATGTATGTGCACACCGTCCCTGCCAAATAAACCAAATAAATAAATGAACACAAACACAGGTTCAGGCACACAGCTGTGCAGACATTTCTCCTCTAACCCTGTTGAAGCTTTGAGCAACATGCTACAGCAGAATGTACCTCAACCCCCACCACACACACACACACACACACTCAGACACACTCAGACAGTGACCCTGGCTGACCCTGGTCAACACCCTGCGCATGTACATACACATGAACACACTCACTTTAAGCGTGACATTAGTCTGACCCTCCAGTCTGGTTCAATCACTTGGAGAGAGTGTAGTCTGGCTTTATGGCAGGAGAGGAGGGGGAGGGGGGGAGTCTAGACACTATCCTGTCTGTCTGGCTCTGATAATGTACACACACACACCTGAGAGACTGTGGGTGGGTGGGGGGGTGCGTGTTTGTGTGTGTGTGAAGTGACATGTTTAGCCAGCCGTGCGTCCGCCATCTCTCTGCCTGGATGAATACTTTAACAGCTCTCTCTTTACTGCTGTTCATGAATATTACATTATTGGATTATTGATCATATTAGACTATATTGTAATAATCATGATATGTTATCACAGAGCCCTGTGTTTGTTTATTTATTTATTATTTTTTTTAAATCTGTGTTCATGTTCTATTCATGCAGATGGAGATGATATGGCTCCTTTAGTCCTTTTCAGGAGGCACAGTAGGGATTTACTGCCTGCTCAGCATCGGGTCTCATCACGTCGGCCCGCTTCGGCAATAATCAAACCCAGTCTGAAATGTGGGAAATACATTTTTACAGCCGTCGCAAAATGAAAAATTGTAGTCAAGGTAATAATGGGGAATGATTGGGGGAATGATTATGACCCAGCAACAGTTTGCGCGACTCATATATTTCCTTCCACATGTTAAGTCACTAAACTCAACAGCTGCACGGAGATGTTTCAGAGATACTGAAGGTCTTCTATCAACGCTTACCAGATAAAAAAAATTCAGCACAAAGCATAAGAGGAATGATTTGAACTCTGTTTTCTAATCCAAACAAAGGCAGAGGTGACATGTCTGATGGCACCATACAAAAATATAAAACCGTGTTACCCTGTGAACACTTAGCTACATGTGAAAAGCTGGAATAATGGCGAATAATATCAATAGAGATGAATCTACCAGAATTTGAAAGTTTTTCTTCTTTCTTCTGAGCTGAGTAGCTACCATCTGCTTGGTTTATATTTGGATATAGAAAGAAAAGAGTCTTGAGGATTCTGCAGATGCTTTCAAGACTGCGGTAAGTGTTATTTAAACGACCTTCTGGGTGCCTAAAAGGATCACTGGGAATCTTTCACAAAAACCGATGCTTAGCTCTGTGTAATGATAATACAAGAGACACACATTGCGGCGAGACTATGCGGCTAGACGGTGATTGTGCTAACCTTTTCTTTGTGTGTGTTTGGTTCTAATGCCAGTTTGGCTTCGCCTTTATTTCACATTCAGAAATCAAAATGATGCGAGTAAAGTGAAAGTTAGAGGCACTGGCAGCCATCATGTACGCGAGTCCTCTTTTTTTAATCCAATTTAGTCTCTCTGGTGAAGCATAGACGAAGGCTGTGTGATTCCCCTGTGCTGTGTGAGCAAGAGAAGAAGGAGAGATGGATAGAGAGAAAGAAAGAGGAGGGAGAGCGGAGAAAAGAGACAGAGCTGTAATTGTTTATTCTCTTGTTGCCCTCAGTCCCCCATAGCATGTCTGGCACCTTTTTTCTCTCTTTCTCTCTCTGTCTGTCTCTCTCTCTGCATCATTCTCCATCTCCTCCCTCTTCTGTCTTTTCCTTTTCCTCTCTGTCCCCCTGTCTCCATCTCTTTCCTCCAGACCACGAGATACACACACACACACACGCACACGCATGTACATAAACAGGCTCCCTCTCCTCAGGGTTAAGCAGCACTAAACTAGTTCATTTATTTCCATGGAGAGACTGACTGACTGTAGTAGGGGGGCGGGGTTGTAACTAGGCTGATATCTACTGCATGCTGTGTCACTCACACACACACACACACAAACACACACTGTGGTTGAGAGAAACTGTTGCTTGCCAGGCTGATACCAGCCGTCTAGACATTACAGTGCACGTCTCCCAAGGGAGGTAGAGGGGTGTGTGTGTGCGCCTGTGTGTGTGCGCCTGTGTGAGTGTGTGTGTGCGCGTCTGTCTGAGTGTGTGTGTGTGCGCAAGCTTAATTTTTCTCTTTCTCACCCCCCTCGTCTCTACTAACTCTGTAACTCTGTCCCTTCATTACTGAACTCTCTCTCTCTCCCTTTTCCTCTAACTGTGCCAGTCTTTTTAAGTGTGTGTGTGTGTGTGTGTGTGTGTGTGTGTGTGTGTGTGTGTGTGTGTGTGTGTGTGTGTGTGTGTGTGTGTGTGTGTGTGTGTGTGTGTGTGTGTGTGTGTGTGTGTGTGTGTGTGTGTGTGTGTGTGTGTGTGTACTATTCACTTCCTCTCCCTCTCCCTCCTTGTCTTCTCCTATCTCTCTCTGTGCCACTGTGTGTGTGTGTGTGTGTGCGAGCGTGCTCGTGTGTGCGTGCCAGCCAGGTCGCTACCATGGCGCCCCAGCAGCTCCGGGCCTTGTTGATCACGGCACCGTGCCCAAGGGTTACCATAGCAACGGCAGTGGCAGCAGACAGGGCTGTGTGCGTCTGTGTGTGTTGAAGGAGGACTGTGTGTGTGTGTGTGTCTGTGTGTGTGTGTGTGCGTGTGTGTGTGGGCCCAGTGTGGTGGGCACTGGGCAGCAGGCTGTGAACTCAGCAGGCCTCTAGCTGGACTGGATCTCTCTGGGCAGCAGGAGAAGTGAGTTGAAGCAGTGAAAGCGTCTTTTATTTTGTTCTTTCCCGTCTCTTTTTTTTTCTTTCTCTTTTTACTTTATACTCATGCTGCAGGTTGATAGTTTATGGCTCTAATGGGATTGAGTGGCTGGGACTTGGGGGTACCAGCAGCGCAGTGATGCTGCACTCTCAGCATTTTCCTCCAGTCAGTGACGGAGAAAAAATGCTGCATGCATTTCATAGTAAAGCGCTGAGTTGATTGCCAGGCCTGATGAAGAAGAATGGTAATATATATATTTTTTTTTTCATGACCGAAATGTAGCTCTGGAACGAAGCAGGAAACAGGAAATGACTGCAGAGGAAATAAGCCAGTTTGGGGGGGTTGTTAAGCTCAGCTGGGCTATGTAATATTAAAAAAGCTCTCACTGGCTGCATCTATGTTTTGCTAAGCTGTATCAGGGTCCAGTCTATAAACACGAGTATCTGTGGCACGAACTTCATCATTTGCTTCTTCTTGTATCCGTTGTTTCAAAGTAAAAGGCCTCTAGCATTTTATACACAGTCCAGCCACATACTAGTTTCTGTTATCAGTCATTTCCGTCTGCAATCTGCTGTCCTGTCATCTCACAGAGCAGTTTTTTTTCTATCTTTTTTTTTTTTTTTACTGCTAGACCTTCTGTTGCAGAGATTCCATAAACTGCCTCCTTAGCTCTGAGGCTGTGTGCTACTTGGCTGATTCTAGGATTCATAATAGCCGAAGCTCGGTCTCTCTAGTCTGAGAGAAAATGCATTTCCTTTACTGATGGGAGCAGCTCTCCTCTGAAATTAGCAAGTAGCTAGCGAGCCTGTTCCCCCGCAGCCTCGACTATCTCACTCTCCAACCTGTAGCGTGGCATACATCCAAACCAGCCTGGTTTTCTCACAGAAGGCCATCTGAGCTCAAATGCTAAATTTATTGAGCAATAACAATGTTAGAGGCCCCAGCTGAGTGTGTGCAGTCTCTATAGATAGCCATTAGCCTGATTCTCATTTCAGGGCCGAACAGGGTAGGCCATTAGACACAGAAGAAGTGAGTTTCCCCCCTCCCAGCATTAACTGTTTCTTGTTGCCTGTGAATTTGTCCATGGTTTGATATAGATCTGTTCACTGTTGTTAAGCCAGCAGACTACAGTTTAAAAGATGGGATTGTGTGAAATCGTCTAATTTTTCACTTAATAACTGATCATGTCTGTGTTGTTATTGATTTGATTTATTTAATTCATTCTGTGATGCACAAACTGTCTCCGTCTGGGTCTTTAATCAGTCATAGAGAAAGCCAAAATAGTAAATGTACCGCTCTTTTTTTTTTTTAAATTTCGTTCCTGATATTATTTAAAGGGGAAGTTCACTGAAATTACTGAAAAAAACCCCAAAATATTTTCTCACTTCCCCCTACGAGCCATTATCTGGCCACGCAGACAGGCAAGCTTTTATTTGTCCAGCTTTGGAGATATCTGTCTCTGACATTTCTGCAGCTGCTGCAATTCAATGGACGCGAAGGGAATTTCGTTGGTAGTGCGCGCAAAAAAAAAATCAACAGTGATATCTCTTTACAGAACCAGTGTATAGAACTGTATAACACCCTGTCAGCATGTTTTCGCAGGGACTATTTCCTTTCACTGGAGATGTCCCGAGTCGATCCTGAGGATCTGAATATTTTACAGCCCTCACTATGTTCTTATTTAGGTACGAATATAATGAGAGTTAAACAGTTTAAACATTAATACAAAGGCCCACCATCACATCGGCGTTAATGTCGGATTATTGAAGTCAGCAGCAAGTCGTTTGGGTTCATATAGCAGTTAGTGGTAAATGAGGATTTTGTGTTTGTACATTGGGTGAGCTAACCCTTTAAAGTAGATGTAATTAACTGGCTGTGAATGATTTCAGATGTCTAACCGTGTCCTCAGACAGTGGAGCTGGTCTGATAGTGGCTGCTGACGTGTGTCTGTTTGTCTGCTGCTGTGCGTCCGACAGCTTCTTTTCACCGGCAGGTCAGCTGAACTGTCTGACCTCGCATTGGCCTCTCATTCACACACACACACACACACACACACTCACAAACCCACACTCACAAACCCACACACACACAAAGGTCAAATGGCCGTCATTGGGTCAGTGTGTGTGTGTGTGTGTGTGTGCACTCTCTCTCTGCTGTTTACTCTCTCTTTCAGTGTTTGACTTTTTGACGAGCTGCTGCTGGGAATCCAACCTTGTATATTTATGGCTACTGACCAAAATGTGTCCATAAACACAGATTGTTGCAGGTTATTCCTCCTCCTTTCTCTCTCTCTCTCTCCCCCTTCATTTCCTGTCACCTGTCAAAATAAAAGCATCAAAAAAAGGCAAGAAAAAAAAAATCAATCACATAGAAAAGAAAGACTGTTTATTAAATATTGTTTTGTTGCCTGAACCGGAGCTCGGGTATCAGATCAATGTTAGAGCTGCAGCTCTTACTACTACTAGTTGATCAAAATGTCTCAGTATTGTGATATTTCTGCCATATGCAATATTTTTCACAATATTGTTTGCTTTGCTGTGAGTCCGAGTTTCATTTCATTGCTTTGCTTACTCTACAATGTACTCCGGTGGGTTCACGGAGGAGCAGGATTCCGTTTTTATGCTCCACATATCTTGAGCAACCTCCAAGAAAACTGCCGGTCTGCTGCAACCCTCAGTTCTTTTGAATCAAAGCTGCAGAAAATATAACTGAAACAACACAATTAGAATTGTTGCTGTTGCTCTTGTGTTTTATAAACTATTCCCTGCGAGATATTTGGGCAAAGACAATATTGTGATATAATATTTTGGATCACTCAAGCCTACTAGTTAACCAAAATATATATTAAATAACAAATTATTGATTTTAGTTGTTTTTCAGGAAGCTATTTTTTATCAATTTTGCTTGATTAATCAAGAAAATAATTGGTGAATTATTCGATAATCAAACTAATCGGTAGTGGCAACACTAATCAACACTTAAAGGTACAGTGTGTATGATTAAGCAGCATTTAGCATAACAAACTTGGCTGAAATTCATGTTTTAATTAATATATCATCCAATCAAAATAAGACTTTTTGTGTTTTTGTTATATGAGCAGCAGGTTTTTGTCATTGAAGCCCGCCCTGTTGCATCGCCATGTTTCTACAGTAGCCCAGAACAGACAAACTATGCACTGCAAAGAACAAAATCTTAACAGTTGAAGAATTCTCTTATTCCACTGACAGATTTCTTATCTTATATGTGTTTTAGAAGATAATTCTACTCAATATTGGACTAATTGTACCAAAAACAAGATGTTTTCACTTGATAATACTTCAGTCTTTGCAGTGTGGCTCTGAAGACGTCCTTTCGTGTTTTTCACAGCTCCCATAAGTTCTCCTACACGTTGGGTATTCAGTTGGTTGCAATCATAAACTCTATAAATTATTGATCTAGGCTCTGTGATGTGACACACACACACAACATGAATAAGAAAACTATCTAAAGAGACCAAAACAGGAGAAGTGTCTGACATGCATCAAGCGAGACTATTCACCAAACTCAGCTTTAAAAGAAACCCGTTTGAATGGCCGCCGTTCAGGTTAAGCCTCCTTTATGTTGTCATCGCTGAGGCGACGACCGCGCAGATGCTTGAGAGAGTTGTATTATAGCGCGGCCCATCTCCGAGCGGTCGCTTTCACATGATTTAAATAAACTCGATGGCTACTCTCCTCACCGCGGCAGGAAGAAAAAAAAAAAAAAAAACAGCGACGGGACGGCTGGCTTGCAATGCAAATTATTCAGCCTGCCGAAGGAATAAGGGTGCTGCAGACGCCGGCCTGATATTGTTTTGACAAGTGGATTACTGTTGTAATAACATCAGACTGGTGCTGGTAATGCAGACTGCCAGCACACACTGTTCTCTGGCCACTGTGAGAGAGAGAGTCAGTGCTGTACACACTGTTCTGGAGCCTCTGGACTGGGTGGATACTGGGGTTGATGCAGGATAGGCCTCCCTCTCCCCCTCTGCCTCTTTTCTCTTATTTAATCTCTGTCTCCTCCTCTTCCCTCCACGCTTACTTCCTCCCTTCTCGACTCCTCCTCTGGCTTCCTTCCTTTCCTCCCCGATGTTCAGTGGGAGGGAGGCCGCTAACTGCAGCCGGGGTACTTTTTAATTTTCCTTCAACTGTTAAAAAAAAAAAGAAAAGAAAGCAAACAAAAACAGGAGCTCAGAAGATAGCTTTGAGTCTGGAGTATGTGATATTTATCCAGCGGGCTTAGAGGAGGGCCCCGGTTGACTTGGTTTCCCAGAATGCTGCTTTCCCTCATTCCCCTCCCTGTGGCTGCTGTGGTGGAGCACACAGGCCTGGGCTGGTAGCAGATAAGACATCCAGACGCTTTGCCCTGCCAACGAAACTTCTTTTTTCCACACATCAGTACTCCCTTCAGGTAGGGCAGCGGCTCCCGAGAGGTCACAAGACAAACTGCGTGGTCACATGATGATTAACAAGATAGGAGAGAAAGAGGAAAACACTTCTGCAGCACAACATTATGTTTGTCTTTTCACACTTTGCTTTTTTTTTTCCTCATCAGAGTTAAAATTTACAGTTCCTGAAAGGATATTACTTTTTTTTTTTTTTCAAGCCATAGCAAAGTCTTTTGTTGTTCTCTCTCAATATAGAAGTTTTCTTTGTTGGAAGCAGGATCTGCCATTTTCACACAAAGGAGGGATTCAGCATGTAATCAAGGATTGATATCAGTGCCGCTGTTTAATGTTCACTGGTTTTACATTGACTCAGAGGCATTAAGGTGCCGCTAATGCAACCTACAAATTTCCTTCTGCAGCTGTTTCACATTAAAAGCATTCGACTAGTGAAACACTGGCTTTCATTGTGAATCAGTCACAGAAAGTGTTTTTTTTAATCATCAAAAATGCTCCTCCTGTTTTTTTTTGTTTTTTTGTTTGCTTTTTTTAAGCATTATAGTATGGTATATAAATACATGTGACTTTTATTATAAGTATATAAGTATATAAGAAGAAGGAGCAGCTGCAGTGAGCTCTTCAATTAGCTGCTCGGGTTGTTGTAGCAGGTTAAAAATCCACAAATTAACCAGGACTTGAAATTACCAAGAAGTTAAGAATCTGAGACCAATACAGATACATGAGTTTTACTTCATGTGCAGTTTCCCAGACCTGAACAAACTAGCTGCGGAGGGGTTGAACGTAACTCAGCCCTCTCCCTCGTGGCTTGTTAGGTGAATTTTGCTCTACAAGCCTCTACAAGGGCTCCCCCCCCCCCCCTTTGGAACACGCCTCTTTTTCCCTCCATGCGTGGTTGATGACGTTAGCAGAGGGTCATTCCGTGGAATTTTGGTTTCTGCATCTTCACTCTCAGTAATCTGTCCTACCTGTTCCTCTTCCATTCTGTTTGAATAACTTTAGGGGAAAAAAAAGACCCGTTTCAGATGTTGTTGGAAACGGGTTGGGTTATGAGCCATGATTTCCATCTCGGATGATAAACGGCACACCAAATGCGTCAGTTGAATAGTTTTTAAGGGTGGTTCATTGCAGTATAAAGTACCTGTTGCACCATATTGATACATCTATAAGTGATAGTGTAGTTCCATAGTGATATCTATCAGATTTCTTATCAGACAAATCAAGCCAGGTTTGAAATTCTTGTTTCATTTTGTTGAGATATTAGTCATTACAGAGGGAATTTTAGATCCTTTAGTTTTTTATCACTCAAATAACAAAAATATTAGGAATTAATTTAATTATTATAGAATTATTATAGAATTAGCCCTCTATAATAAAAAACAGAATATAGGTTTGGTGTGTACTGGTGCTAGAAAAGTGGAGCTTTCAGGCTTTTTCTTAGCTTTTGTACTTCCAGGGTTGTTTTTTAACACAAATAATGTGACCATATTTTGATCCGTTACATTCATGCAGGAGAAAATGAGCTTTAGACAGCAAGGGAAAAATCTATAGACACAGCATGGAAAATGTAAGTAAAATAAACAGCTTTAAAGTAGATTTTTTTCCCCAGTGTTGTGTAAAAAGATGTACATGATGAACATGTTATGGAAGCAAAATAGCCCCAAATCTCACATGTGATCAATGCATTGTGACAGTGCTTTTGCCTTTCATGAATAATCTTCAAAAAGTAGGTTTCAGTGGGTTCTTCACCACCTCACTTGTTGCCTCTTATCATGCTAAAGAAAAGTTATTCAGCTTGTCTGTCACCGTTTTCTGTGGTCAGTGGCGGTTGGTTTTCCCGACAGTTGCATTATTCACAGCGTTTCTTCTTCTTCTTTCTTTTTCTTTTTTTTTAACCTCCATGTGGTTTTTGCTAGTTGGCCCTCTTCCTCTCAGGCTTACCCCACCCGTCCCCTGTGGCTGCTGTGGTGGAGCAGAGGCAGGTTTGGGTGGGTTTAAGTTTCAGCACGGGCTCCACATTAACCCGCTGTAGTGCAGCTGGAGAGAAAGACTGAGACTGGGTTTAACTGGACTCTGCTTTCATTGTCTTTTTGTGTTTCTTAACCGGATTTCCTTTTTTTTGTTGGATTAGATATTTGGACTGTTAAATTCTTCAGTTACTCTGGCAGTTTCTTTTTGTCCTCCACACACTGTCCTCTTGTCTTTTACCTGATCCCCAACCCTGTTGTGGCAAAGGCTGCCCCGGTGGATTATGGGTATCATACTGTAATTTGCACAGAGCTTTTGTGGAGAAAGTGTCCACCAGAATTGAGGCATTGTAGCTCAAATTGCTGGAGTGTACATAAAGTGAGTGAGTGTCCAGCAGTGAGTAAGAGTGTGAGTCAGAGTTCACATTGTGTGCCAAGACCAGACAAGGTCAAGACTTCTTCTCAGAACAATCCGACAACACACAACAAAAGAGTCTCAGACTGCCGACGGGGAAGGAGGGATAGACAGAGGAAGAGACGATGACGAATAAGGAAAACACAGGGAAAGAATGATGTGGGTGACGGAGAATTACAAGAAGAGAGGCCGATAAAGTCGCAAAGGAACAGAATGCAAGAAGGGACTTGTGGGGGAGAAAGAAAGAGGAGGATGGAGAGATCGGGTGAGAGGAAAAAAGGCCAGAGCGAGGAGCGGAGATAGAGAAGAAGGGACCACCGGGTTCAAAGAGACGGAGTGGGAAGGGGGAGGGGGGGTGGGGTGAAAGCATGAAACAATGAACAAGAGGTAGACGTGACTGTAAAGCAGCGATCATTGTCTCCCAGTGGTGCCCTGAACTGGGAGGTCATCCAGATCAGCTCTGTGTGTGTGTGTGCCTGTGTGTGTTTGTGTGCACTGACTGTTGTTTGTTGAGGACAGGAACACCGTCGTTATTCAGCATCCCCACAAAGAAACCACTGTACACCGAGACAGACACCAATACTCAACACACATCTTTTCTGTGATTGAAGCTTTTCTCTGCAGAATCCCCAGACACACACGCACACTTATGCCATACATACAGTATGTGACGGTGACTGTGAGTTTGACCTGTGCTACCCCCTGCTGGCGGAAACAGGTTAAAACAGATTTTTGTTCTGAAAAATGTATACATCCAACAATGGCTCAGTGGCCAAAATGAATTAAAGTGCAGTTGTGCTGCAGTGCAAACAGAAAACAACCAGTCAGGACACCTGCCGAAAGCTGTTTTATGCTAATTTATAGTCTATACTGTTTATCAAGTAATCACATTGCTCCACCTCGAGCAGTTACAACCACAACATGCTGCTTATACACTGATGCTTCAGTATTAGTAATCTAATGATGTCATATAGAATGATATCAGTCAGTCAGAGGGACCAAACCAATACTTTTACCGTAATACTTTATAATTAAATAGTCTCTCAGAACTGGTTCTTACAATGTGTGTGTATATATATAGACATTATAATTCAATAATAGTAATGTTGCATATTGAACCGATGAAAGTCTCCTACCATCATGTACTGAACAGTTCGGGCTATACGCATGTACCATAACACCACTATTAACGATACCTCAAGATTTTATTTCCTGTAACTACTAAGGTACCTTTTACTTCTGCAAACCTTGAACATTTTTTCCGGCAGCTCGTTTAAATATGTGAGCTTTGATGATGGTCCGCGAGTTGGACTGTTTGCAAGGTTAACAAGCTGAAATGGTCGGGAACCACTGCTTTAAAAATGCATCAGAAACCCAGCAGTGTGAGAAAATCGACACTATGACAAAACAATATTTTATTTATAGACGCTTTCGCTTTCACCGCAATCTGTTCCTGAACATTTACTTCCCTTTCAATCTGTTTCAAAACCAGACTTTACAGAGCTAACTTTAGAGTTTAACATGTGAAACTGTGCCAATGTACTAAGGTGTTTTTCTCGTGTCATGCTTGATGCTGATCCTCTTCTCTCTGTGTGTGTTTGTGCAGCTGAACTGGAGTTTGTTCAGATCGTCATCATCATCGTGGTGATGACAGTGATGGTGGTGGTGATCATCTGCCTGCTCAACCACTACAAGCTCTCCACCTGGTCCTTCATAACAAGGCAGAGCCAGGCCCGCAGGCACGACCATGCCCTGCAGCAGGTTAGTGTGTGTGTGTGTGTGTGTATATGTGTGTGAGAGAGAGAGAGATAGACAAAAAGATATTGTGTGTATTGAGCTGCCAGTAACATTTCAATCTATAACTGGTCATGAGTGGAGGGGGAGGGGAAGTATGCGTGAGTCTGTCTGTCTGTGTGCGTCGTCATTGTGACTCTGCATTTTTTTTTTTTCTTGAAGCAGGACAAACATAGCTCACCCAGTTTGTCCCCAGTAAAGCTGCGACGAGCTAAATGAATCCTTTTATCCCAGTCGTCTGGGTCTCTGTCCCAGTTTCACTAACAGCTTTGCTCCAGTCTGTTAGGTGAACTTGCTGAATTGGTTTCTTCAGAGCCAGACTCTGTCAGGCCTTGATGTTTAATTCACCACAGCACTGTCTAGACAGCAGCCGCTCTGCCCCCATACTGACATTTCGAAACACTGGGACAAACACACACAGGCACTTGTGCACATTGCACTATTGCACCCACCGAAATAGGCTCGGGCGCAGGTTAGGATACACGCAAGGAATCGAAAAAGTGGATGGATTATTGGATCCATTTGACGTTATCAGCTCGTAGAAAAACAGATTTTGGTTCCCTGCATCAGCTTCGCCCCATTACAGATAATTTAAATCCGGCTAATAACCTCCTTAATAACCTTTTGTCATATCTGCTGTCGTTTTCTGCTCCGTAACTGTCAGGGGGAAGGAGAAAAAAAAAAAGTATAAATGAAAGTGCTTTGAATGTAACATCAGAAATACGGCAAAGCCTCCCAGCAGGGGAAGTGCATTTTGGAAGAATAGACGACGGCCTTGGACACATGAGTAAGCAGGATTGGTAGAGAATTAATTTCCCCATGGGGATCAATAAAGTAGAATTCTGCACTTTTCCATTCTGTTCTATTCATGCCCATTTTTCCTGTTTTTCATGTCTTATTTTCCTCCACCAAACTTTGTCGGCTGCGCCGTCGAACAAAAAATCCTGAAGTCATATTTAGACGACGGAGAAACTTGAGTCATTTGATAGTTGTGTTCCTTTGTTGTAGCTTTTATCCTGTCTGTTTTTAAGACGGGAAGCCGTTCTGTGGTTCTCAAACAGGGCAGGATTCGGGTTTTGAAGCCATCAGGCATTTCTGAGCGTCCTCGTTTCATCTTTTGTTTCCTCATTAATTTGTTATTTTTTCGGGGTGTTTCTATCCCTTCTCCTTCCGCTTTTTGTTAAAGAGAACATTTGTAATGGCAGTAATGGCCTCCCTTCAAGATTGCACATCAAAACACCATCTGAGACATAACAAACTACAAAGCAGTAATGATTGTTGGTTTTCAAAGCACATGAATTAGCCATTGTCTGATACATGTTAGAAGATCACTTTGTCTTCATCAGAGAAGTAAAGAGGCCGTAACTTTTCTTTGTTGATAACATGGTAGTTAAGCTCAAACATAAACCTGCTCACAGGCTTCAGACAGGAGTGTTTATAACAATCTTCAAACCTGGGAACTGTTAAATCTCAGCCTTCGTCTGTGTTGTGTCTGTCTCCTTGTGTAGGATGGGTGTCTGTGGCCTTCAGACAGTGGCTCTCGACAAGGTGCCTCGGAGGTAAGACCACCAACCACCACACTTAAGCCCTAATGCTCTCCCAGTCCTCGCTGTGAGGAGGCAGACAGAGACAGGCTTTCTTTAATGTTTACAGCCGTGGCGACTCTTGAGTAACCTGAGACTGAGAAGAACGTCTAGAAAAATGCATTTCGATGCACAGACAGCAGCGCGCCAGCTGTATGCATCTACAGGATTCTTTACAACACCGAACTGTCTGCCGCGTTGCAAGTAGAACTGCAACGCGGCACTCGATTAGTCTATCCAGAGGTAATTAATAGATAACTATTTTGACAATCGATTCATCCTTCAAGCAAGACTGCCAAATATTTTCTGATTACAAGCTTTCAAATACAAGAGTTTGCTGCATTTCTTGGTTTTTCCTTTATAGTCATTTGAATATTTTCAGACAATGGATAGGTGGTTGCAAAAAACAAGACATTTGAAGAACATTTTTCATTGTTTAATTAATAAAGCCTAAAGATATCTTATCAAGTGTTGGCCAATCTAAAATTCTCTGTCAAAATGGCACATTTACTGCTGCAGAGTAACAATTAAAATAGAGATAAGCGTCAGTATTTCTCACAGACCAAGTAGCATTCTTTGTAAAGCTTTTCAGGAAGATTTCAATTAGGCATCACCACGAGTAACCGTCCATGCATTGTATGTAGGCTAATGGGAGATAATTATTAATCGGAAATGTTAAGCTAGGCTATTTACTTTTGCGTAAATGCTGGCGGGACAAAAATTTGCTAATGCGATAAGGCAGGTTCCTTACATCTGCAGCTATGCATCAACATTGCAGAGCTGATAGCGTTGGTTAGGGTTAGGGTTAGAATCAATGTGTGGCGCTTGGTTTTCATTCTGTGGTGCTGCGCCACAGAATGCTCTACTGAAGCATTTTGTTGATACATAGCTGCTTTATGTATGTTGCCACTTATTCCTCTTATGTATTTGAGTAGACCTGCTCTGTGCTTTTGTAGAGTTGTTTCTTTGTACATCTGGTTAGATGTCCTGTGTTCACAGCGACAGTTTTTCTATTAAATCAGTTTATTTTCAAGGCTTTGCTTTGTGACTCGAGACCAAATGTGTTGAGCTGTGGTTGTTAATGGCAACACAAAACTGCTCTAACTAGTCAATATCCAACAAAACCGTCTGTCTCTTTGAGCCTCTTTTAGCTACTATATTGAACGATTAGTTTTAAATATGCTGTGCGCCATAGCTTTTGGTAAATCTCTGTCAATTAACCATGCAGCCTGTACAGTGAACCTGGTTGGTGTTCCGTATATGTGGAACAAACTCCCAGAAAACTCAGAGCAGAGAAAATAGCTAAACGTAAAGTAGGTAAAGTATGGCATATATTACGTGGGCTGGACAATATCGCAATATAACATTTTTGGATATAGCCCAAACCTAACATGGATGAATCTATTGATACAGTAGGCCTCTGTTTTACTTCCTCGTTCTTCCTTGTATCTGAAGCATGACTGACAATGTTTCAACATCATAGAGAATGATTTTTACCATTTTGGTCTTTACTTAGAAAAGCCTCTGCTATTACATGAAAACCTGGGGGACATTTGTGCTGAAAAAACAGCTTTCTCTTCCTGTTTTGTGCCATAAAACAAAGGAACTTGCGGGGCCATAAAGCAATTTAGCAGAATTGCTGTTTAATCTGATTCGAGGTCCGTTGCCTGGTTTCTGTTTGGTTAAAAAAGAAGAACTCACTTACTCGGACGTTAACTTGCTTTTAAGTTTAAGAGTGTTTGTCATTGTAAAAAGAAAGTATAGGCTATAAAGATAGCGACTAAACTCGACTTTCTGTACTCGTTGTGTTATAAAAGAAAATCTCTGTCCCTTCTCCAGCTCTTCTTTGAATCGTCTTCCTTTCTTGTGTATAATCGTTCTGCTGTTGGAATGCTGTCGAGGCACAAAGAGTTCGACGTGCGCTGTTCGGTCGCTCCTAAATATTTGATCATCCAGGAATTGAAGCTTGTAGGTTGTGCCGAGTACGCCTGGCACCGTTCTTCAAACAAAATCAAAATTTGGCTCGCGAAAATACAGATCCGCAAACAAATGCCAGTATACTCGCTGTGACCCGGTGATCTGATTGCTTAACAGCATCGGCGCCAGATGGAGGAGCTTACGAGTCGCAATGGGAGGAGAGACACTGGGAAGGCGAGGAGCGCTCAATACACAGCCAATCACATGATAGTGTTGATAAGACGCAAACAATGGCGTATTGAATCCGTGTGAAAAGTTTGTCCGTAATCAAAGCCGAACGCGGCACTTTTGTTTTGGCTCAAACGTGACCTTTTTATTCCTACGCAAAGCGCACCGTGTTTGGTTTTGGTCCAGACGTATACTGGCAGCTTTATGTGTAAACAAATATAAAAGAGGAGAAGATCGGGGGTGGGGGTGAGGAGGAGGAGGAGGAGGAGGATGAAGGAACGTGAAAACAGTGTCGACGTTAAAGCAGACCTCAGAGACCTGGAAGAAACGGGAAAAAGCCACAGAGACACAAACACAGAGGGAGACGCAGCCAGCGAGGGAGTGTGGGTGGCTGATAGATGCTGTGTGTGTGTGTGTGTGTGTGTGTGTGTGTGTGTGTGTGTGTGCGCGTGTGTGTGTGTGTGTGTGTGTGTGTGGCGGGGGGTGGGTGGTTTTTGGTGCGTCATTAATCAGCAACACCTCCCCTGACACTGTCTAGACAGCCGTCTGAGAGCTGCCCTGCTCTGCTGCGCTCTGCTCCCTCCATCAGCGATACACCTTTCTCTCCCTCCCTCCCTCTGTCTGTCTGTCCCTCTATCTGTCTCTCTATCTGTCTGGCTCTATAGTTCTCCTTTCCTCTCCATTTCATCCCTCCGTCTCCCTTTCTTCACTCCTCTTTCTCCCTTCTGTTTATCGCCGTGTCTCTTTCTTCTTCTCTCCTTTCCCTTTCCCTCTTATCTCAACGAGCTTTTCTTCCTAATCCTTTAAGTTTCCGCTCTTTCTCTGTCTGTCTCTCTCCATTTCAATTGCCAATTGATCCGCCGCCCCCACCCCCACCACTCAGGTTTTTTTTTTTTTTCCTTTTCCCCCCAGTCTGTTGTTCTCTCCATCCAGACTGCCTTGTCAGTGGGGGTGGACTATTAGAGTCACAGTCACTAATTGAAATGGGTTCCCTCTGATAATGACTCGCCACAGCAGAAATGTGTTGAATTGGACAGAAATGTGAGAAATGAAGAAATGTATCACGCAGTCACTGTCTGAAGAGCTAATTGGGATGAAGATGGCAGACAAAGGCCGGAGGACAGAGTTGATGATTTGAATGATGTTGCTCTTGTAGGAAACCTTTTATTTTCTTTACTAACATTACACTTTTAGATTATTTAGATGATGCAAAAAAAAAAGAATATGCTGAAAATGCAGAGTATAAAAGTGGAGTATTTGCCAGTTTCCCACTAGAGTCAATTTCACGCCCAGCGCCTGCATCCTGTAGGTGGCAGTGACAGCGGTGAAAGTTGCGCCAGAGGGACTGTCCCAGGTGTGGTCAGGCGCAAAGACAGCGCGGTGATATCTTAGGGGCAGGATAACGCCGCACGAGAGGCGGTTGGCGCATGGCGCTGTGGCTGTGCTATATAGAGCGGAGCAATCAGCAGAAACATGGCCAAGAAACTAAAAAGTATGTGGAAAAAGTGTTGTGTAACGAGGAGAGAGGCTCATGGCGCACTCGTCGGTTTAAGCCTTTGCTGAGGAGAGTCATGCGTCGAACAAATCAGGCAGTTTGGTCAGATTTGATTGGAAAACAACAGATGAATCCATTTATTTCTTCGCCACATATTTTTCTCAGATCAGCTGTACAATTTTTGTGTGAGATGAGCCTTCATATATCATTTTCAAAGAGAGGACAACCTGAAAGAAACTATAGGAACGGTTCATTTTGGGTCGTAGCATTTAATTGACAGGTTCTTCAAGGATGGTTGGCAAGGCAACATATGTGTTTCTATTATAGAAGACTAAATAAAATAAATCTGAAACCAGAGAATAGTTGGTAATTAATGTAATAGTTGGGAATATAACTGATTAATCGACTAATCGTTGCAGCTCTAGTTTTCTATTTCCTTCCTGCCGTTGTTTAACAAACTTCTGGGTGATGTCATTAGAATTTAACAAAAATGAAGTTTGAAGTTGACTGAATTGTGTTTTGTGAGCAGACATTTTTTTTTCATATTGCGACGCATATTCTAACCTTCTTTTCTTCCTCTTTCCATCCTCTCCTCCCTTCTCTCCCTCAGGTTTTATACGCTCCCCAGGCCAGGGATCGCTTCACCGCTCCCTCCTTCATGCAGCGCGACCGCTTCAGCCGCTTCCAGCCCACCTACCCGTACCTGCAGCACCAGATCGACCTGCCGCCCACCATCTCGCTGTCGGACGGCGAGGAGCCCCCTCCGTACCAGGGGCCATGCACCCTACAGCTCCGCGACCCCGAGCAGCAGATGGAGCTCAACCGCGAGTCGGTGCGGGCGCCGCCCAACCGGACCATCTACGACAGTGACTTGATCGACATGGGGGGAGGCGGGAGCCTGGGCGGGGTGGGGGGCGGCGGGGGAGGCATGGGCGGCGGCCCGAGGCCGCCGAGCAGTAACTCGGGCATCAGCGCGGCCAACTCCAGCAGCCACGGGCGCATGGAGGGCCCCCCGCCGGCATACAGCGAGGTGATGGGCCACTACCCCGGCTCGGCGTTCTTTCTACACCAGCACAGCAATAACCAGAGGGTGGGGGGGCCGGGGGGCAGGACGATCCAGCAGCAGAGCCAATCAGAAAGCACAATTGTACCTGCCAAGGCCAAGGACGGCCAACCGGAGGACCTGGTGTGAAGAAAAGGGCGTTTTTTTTTTTGTTTCGTTTTGTTTTTTTTTTTTAGGGGGGGAAGGGGTGGGAGGGTGAGGGGCAGGCGGGGGTCACCCACCCCCGGACTGAGGACTGTCTCTCCTCTTCACCCCCTCTGTCCTCTGAGCACCTGTAAGCAGCGGTTCTCTCTATCGCTCTATCTCTGTCTCTCATGTCCTCTCTCCACACTCCCATGCACAAATAAATATCAACCTTAGCGACAAAAACAAGGAAAGAGAGGAACCAGGCGTTGATTTCATTTCTGTTTCCTGTTTCTTTTCCGACGTTAGGAACTCAAACAGCTAGCACTGCTGGGGCAGGATGTATGCACTGTGTGGAGTTTTATTTTTTTTTTTTGTTTTTTTGTTTTGTTTTTTCCTTCATTTGAGAAACAACATACTGCTAGCACAGATTGAAACGATTAACTTTTTTGTCCACCTACCCTCCCACCCCACCCCCATCTCTGTCCCTCTCTCTCTCCCCCTCCCCCCTCGGGTGACGACTCTGTCTCCAGGAACTGAGGATGATGTTTTTTTTTTTTGTTTTCTTTTTCATTTCTTCTTTTTCTGGACCGGGATCTGTGCACAAAAAAAAAAGCGAGAACTGAGAATCAAGGACTTTTACAGAGAACACAACAACAAAAAAAAAAACAAGAGACTCACAAACCCAAATCTTTAGTGCCAAGGTTCACGAGGAAGCAAAACAAAAAGGGGAGGGGAGAAAAAAAAAAACAAAACAACAAAAGACAAACTTGTTCTAACATTCAAAAACACAAAAAAGAAAAAAGTTATCTAAAAGTTGCACTATTTTTTGTTGTAAAAGAGAAGAGGGAAATGATGCTATGTGATGATGAAAATGATGATGATCTGTTTGTTTTGTTTAGGGGTTTTTTTTTCCTTTTTTTGTGTCCTTTTCATGAATGGACTGACTGAACTTTGGCTCCAAAGTTGTTTAAACAGTTGGGAGCAAAAAGAAAAAAAAAAAAAAGAAACAACAAACAAAAGTATTATAAGCTTATGTCCTTCCTTTTTTGAAAAAAACAAAACACAAAAAAAAACGCAAGAAATACTCGTACCCAGCCTACAACATCTCTGTCTGCTTTCACCACAGGCACAGTGAGACTTAGTAAGAGAATAACCTTGTACTGCTTCACGTCTGTGTGTGTGTAACACCTCAGCCTCGCGAAGAAGGAACCCGCCTTGCGACCAGCCGCTGGGCGGACCCGCCGTTTTCCTACTTCCTACTGGCAGTTTGTTACAAATGTCCCCCCCCCCAAAAAAAACCCCAGAGTAGTTCCCTTGCAAAGATGGCGAGACCCGTCATGTTGTGGGAAGATCTGGCCAGCTGCTCGGACTTCAAGTTAACCGACTTAACTCCTCAACTCATATCTTAAGTGTCCGCTCAGCAGCAGCCGTCGCAGCGGAGTCTCCTCCTTCTCAACTCTGTCCTGACCTCTGAGCACCTGACACTTCCTATTTCCTGTTTTCCTGCATCCTCCCCTCCCTTCTTCCTCCTCCTGTCCTCTCTCTCTCTTTCTCTCTCTCTCTCTCTCTCTCTCTCTCTCTGCTCATCTCGACATGCACAGTGCATTCTGCCAACAGCCACACTGAACTCAAACCCCCTGCCGCCATGACAACGAAAAACACAAAAACGGGAAAAAAAAAGAAGAAGAAGAAGAAGGCTCGGCTCTCCGTCTTCACATCTCTAAAGCCACAAAATAAAATAAAATAAAAAAAAAAGAACACACACACAAAGTGAAGATTCCTGTCTGCATCCGCCAGCACAGTGATCAGGTTTAAAACTGTCTGTGGTCGAAGTCAAAGGGCTATGGGAGGGTCCTTTTTTTTGTAAAAGGAGAAAAAAAAAAAAACGTTTTTGAAAAATCTAGCCTTTTTCTCTGCTCATCGTTGCCTTCTCCTCTGCTGTTGCGCATTCTCTCTGTCTCTCTTATCTTGTTTGCGTTTCAATGCCAGTGCCGCCCCCTCTCCAACACCCCTCACCCTCTCCACACCGCATCCCGGCTTTCTAACACCGTTCCGTCGTCCCTCTTTCCATCCGTGTGCAGAAAATGTGCGTTCAAATGATGCAGAGTCCGCCAAGCCCTTTAAAGTGGAGTCTGGAGTGGAGCCCTTGTTTGGCAGTGTGCTAGTGCAGTCCTTCTCTTCCCTGTGTGTATGTATGCGTGTGTGTGTGTGTGGGTCAGACCTTTTAACAACACAGAAAAGCACTTAATGCTCCTGCAGGAGTGTTGTGTACGTGTGTTTGTGTGTTTCCGAGTGATTTATTAGCCAACTGCTTTGTCTGAGTTTAGAGATTCAAGGACATATTATGTATGTGGCACTGTCCATATTAACACATCATGAATTAAGGTTTCATTGGAATTCAGTGGAGTGTCTCTTCAAAAAAAAGTTGTATGATGGTAATTATCGCGGCGCAGACGCGACTTCACTGTGGGGGAAAAAAGCTCAAAGGAAGGGCCGGTGCGGTCAAGCATCTTATTGTCCACTTTATAATTATTTAGATGTTGTAGATTCACCCAAAGGGTCCCAAATCCACGCTGCAGACTATTCTGGTGATTAAAAAAAAAAAAAAATGCTTGCTTTTGTTTGTGAGACGCTGTTGATGGTCGTTTTTGCCCCTCGGTACAATGCAAATTCTATAAAATTACTACAAATGACAAATGTTGTTTCCAGCCGGATCAGCCTCGATCTGATTGGTCAAAAGATTCTCGCAAAGTATTATGGGAAACAAATATGGTCAGTTGCTCTACGACACAGAGGAAGAAGAGGCATCAGGCTTTGGCTACACACACAAAACTTGTTAGTACATCAGTTCATTGTTTGTTTTGTTCTTTTTATGGGATTTGTTAAGAAAAATCATGAAATAGCAAGTATGTAGTTTCTCAGATTGATTGGCACAGATATATAAGTAATTCAACTAGAAAAGAATAAGCATATAGTGACTCCCACCCATTGTCTTACACCACCAGGTTTGATTTGAAGGTCCTGTTACCAAACAACAAAAAATTCAGAGCGACCCAGAACCATTTTTCTTTTCTAGATCATTACCAAAATTTAATCAAGTGTTAACGGTACCATTCCCAACATTTGCTGAAAATTTGACGAAAATCTGACCAAAACTTGTTGAGGTAATTTACTGTGTTTGACAGACAAACACCAGCTGAAGCTTAACCTCCTTAGAGGTAATAAATCATCTTCTAGTTTAAGAAACGGTGTGTTACTACCATCAGCGTGTAGTATATGTCTGTAGTATGGATTTGGGACGTTAATGCTCACGCGACGCGTTTACTGACCCTACATGATTTTGTGGAGAAGTCCTTCAGACTCCGTTCTCCTTTTGAGCATGAAGTCGCCTCCTGCAGCAGCGTTAATAAGAGTTTTGAAGGTTTACTCCTGAAGCAGCACAGAGGCCTTAAAGCTGAGCTGAATTCCAGTCGAATCATCAAACGTGTCGTGTACCTACAGCTCACATCCGACTTTACACTCCGCAGACGCCATGATGACGGGGAGGGGAGGGGGAGGGGGTTTCTGGTCCCGTTTGAACCCTTCAGCCTTCAGATTCTGTTCGCATCAGTGTGTAAAGCTGCGTGTTTGAATGTATGAATGTTCCAGTTGTCTGTGTGTGTGTGTATGTGTTGTTACTACATCGCTGCTGCTATTGCTGTTGCTGCTACTATTGTTGCTACTACTGCTTCTCGTGCCCCCACCGCCACCCCGCCTCCCCCCTTCAGTCCTCTGTCCTTCTGTCCATCCTGTCCCCCCCAAACTCATCCGGAACTAGGAGAGAAATATCTTGACCCTCTTGCAGTCAAAAGCAAAAATTATTGAGACAAATGTTTTTTTTTTTTTGTTGTTGTTTTTTTTCTTTTTTCCCCCCATTGAGGACAGATGAAGACGCCGTACACCTTCAGTCAGCTGCAGGAAACATTGTCCCGACACTTTGGCCTTTTGACTGTAAAACCCGCTTCAAACCTGCAAATTTCTTTCCTTTTTTTCCCCCCTTCTTCCTTCTTTCTATTGTTTTTCTCTCGGCTTGTTCTGTATACGCAGTCATAGCTTGTAAATGGAGGATATAAAGATGAATTTTATGTTTTCTACAAGGAGGTTTGCATGTTACTATTATGTGAGTAAATAAGGTGCCTAATGTTCATGTTTGAGCAGACCACACCTCAGTCCAACTGCTGCTTGAAACCCTCGCAGGTGCTTTCCCTCGGGCCCGGCCGCCCGTCTGGCAGAACGGTCTGAATGTCCAGCAGAGTCCAGACTCAAACTCTTTTGATTACCGACCAAATCTGATCCTGCCCTGAAGCAGACGCATTCAATAGTCTGCGTGAAAACTATAACATTTTTGGCGGCCGCAGGGGGATCGGAAGGCGTTTCCATGTGAGCGAAACACCGCCTCATCTCCGCAAATAAAATAAATAAATAAAAATCTAAATGAATAAAAACCACAGCTCCCTCCCACTGTGCCAGACAGAGGCGGCCGTTCCCTTTGGCGAAGCAGCTGACGCCGTTTCGACCAGTAATTCGACCCCGCGTGTGGAGCAGACATAGGAACCCACTTGCACTCAAAAAGCTCCCACCTTCGTTGTGCCTCACTTCCAACGGTGCTTTTTTCAGTAGTCTGTCTTTCTTTATGTTTGTTTGTAAGGTGCTGTATATAACTTGAATATATTATGCACATATCCTACCCAATGGGTAGAAACCACAAAAAATGTTGTGAATAATGTAATATAATGTATAGACAATATAAGAATTTTAAGAAGGCAGCATCAAATTTGTAAATGCCTACAGTTAAAAAAAAAAAATGTGCTTTGTCTTTTTTTTTTTTTTTTTATGAGAAAACATGGTTTGCAAAGTATGCTTAGAATATGGTTGCAACACAAATACAAATTACTACTTATAATATTTTGCTATAAATAATAGTCTGTTATGATAAGGATGAGATAACCTCTGGATTAAGGAAGTTGTTGAGAAAAGATATTATTCACTTGTTTATTGGATTTCTCTTCTAAGAACAACCGTTCACAGTGCTTGCCATCCTCCGAGTACTGGCTGGTGGTTTTATTTAGACCACAATCGACTAACAAATGTATAGTTCTAATACACAGATCTTTTAAGAAAACATATATCACACATACACACACACACACACATCAGTTGGTGTTTATGCCACGATTTCAGCCGGGCCCCGGTTTGAACGTCATCTCGACTCGCTTTGTAAAGTGTTGGAACAAAAAGCAGAAAAAGGCCGTTTCTAGTCGGGGAGAGGCGTCACATCACGACCACTTGCACACGAGAGCCGTTCAAGCACTTCCGGGAACATCGGGAGAAAATTGTGTCTGTACTCATCGATCTTAACGATATTTTTTAGTTTACATCAGCTGTAGTTTTGTATATCTGCCAAAGTATAAAAAAAAAAAAAAAACAAAACACAAAAAAAAACAACAAAAAAAAAAAAACTTGTCGAGCACACTCAGCACTGCTATAGATCCTGGTTCTGGTTAAAGGCATTTCAAGCTCCTCTAACAGGAGCGTCGTCGACTTTATTTGATCACATGATTGTCGAAACAGGAAAAAAAAAAAAAGAAGAAAAAAAAAACATCAAAGGAAAATTTTCTTTTCTTTCTTTCTATTTTTCTTTGTTTTTTTTTTTCTTCCCGAAAGTTGTACCAGCGTGAAACAAACGCTGTAAAAACTGTCATTTTTCTCTCTTTTTATTATTATTTTTTTTTATTATAATATTATTTTCTACATTACAATGTTATACGTGGCACAGTATATTGAAACGAGTTTAAATCTGCAGTCATTTATTTACAGTATGTACTGAAAATAACTCCACTGTACAATAACCGCAGAGCATGTTCATTCTTATCTATAGACGATGTACATAGCAACGCGCCATTTTCTCTTTCAAAGCACCAAATAAGTGGCAGTTGTGTAGTTTTAATTTGGAAAAAAGTCTCTATTGTAACTCTGGCTGGGGGCCGCTCGCCTCCCCCGTCTTCTTAATAGACCTTTTTTTTTTCCGTTTCCTGCACTAGCTTGAAGAACTAACTTGGGCTCAGACTGATTTTTATTTTCATTTTCTCTCCCCCCGCAGCGCGCTCCCTCTTTCCACTTATCAGAAGTCTGTACTCAACTGCTGACAACAAGTAGCTGTTTTTATCGTTCCAGATTTTAATAATAATGATGATAATAATAACAAATGATAACGTCTCAACAGTTTGGTATTCTCTGTCTTGACAGTTACCATAGGACTGCTTCCATCATGGGTTTTGTAACATCGGTTTGCTTTATTTACAAAAATGAATCCTTCTGGTTCCCCCCTCCCCCCCTCTGTGCTGAAATCTGGATCTATATATGACTGTATTCAGTAAACATACAGTATATATATATATCAACAAAAAAAAACGCAGAGGTAAAATTGTTGTGTATTTTTGCCTCTTTTTATTTAAGCAATTGTGATGTAATAGGTTTTAGGCCTAAGGTCTGTTATTGCAATACTTTTACAGAAAAGAAGAAAAAAATCAAAAAATGTTGCTCTAAGTGCTGTTGTAGTCAAAGATTTTATGCTTGTACTTATGCTGTAGTCAAACTGCAGCGTAATGAATAAAACTTTAAAAGTGATTACTCTGGTGCCCTTTCTGTGTTTCTTTTTTTTTTCTTCTTCTATTTGTCCTGTAGAGTTTTACAGATAATGAGTTTTTTTTTTTTAAGGTGGAGCCACTCAGCTCTTTATCTGCTCGACTGATGCAGTCGAACAACTGGAGCTGCCCGGTTCCAGATGTTCAGTGATGCAGGTGAAGACCTGATGGTGCTGCAACAAAACAGCAGTGCTGGAAAGTAATTACATTTACTCGAGTACAATTTTAAAGTACCCGGGTACTTTCATTTGATGTTTCTTCACACTTCAGAGGGAAATATTGTGCATATATAATATATTCTACAGCTACAGTTACTTTTCAGACTAAAATTGTGCATCTGATAACAAAATGATGGGTTTATAAATGACTCTCTACATTGTTAACACAAACTTCTTGGCTTGTGGACCCTTACAAACTTACATTTGCTTGTTCCAGATGAGAAAAGTCGTCTGCAGTTCCCCTAAAGATGCATTTCCTCTAAATATTCCCTCATACGGTTCAAATAGACAATTGTTTAAAGCCCGAAGAGGTCAAACTCTTCAATATTTCTCAAAAAAACATTACGATGAAATTAACGTTTTGACAAATGAATTTGTTCTAATTTTCTACCCAATCTATCATATTGCTGCCCCAATGAAAATAATGGCATATGTTATTTTTTGACAAAAGTGAATTTTGGGCCTAAATCATCTGGTGATGCTGCCACATCTGGTAAAATCACCTTAATCGTACTGAAAGGATCATACTCTTTATGTTGCCATTTTACTTAGGACATTTTTTTTTTTTTTTACATGAGTCAAAAGTTTTGTTTTCCCCAAGTCGGGATAAACTTGGACAATTTAACAAGCTTCCATGATGGCGGCTGCATCAAGAAGCTTCTATGGTGCAGAAGAAGCTCTGAGCATGAGTCTTGAATCAATTTCCACTGATAACTGATAAAGGCTATAATGTTTTCTAGTGATTTAGTCTAAATTTCACAAGTTATTATTTAATAATAATTGAATATAACGTGCTGTGCACATCAATAAAAGCTCAATAAAAAAAAAAAAACAGGCGACAAAGACCTAGAATATAGCGATGAAAAAGCAAACTGCTTCCTGACCAGTTTGATTTACCTGACATTTAACTCCAGGTAATGTACGTTTGGAGTTTGCACTATGGGATGAAAAGGACTAGCGCACTGACTCAGATGTGATGTGATCAGGTAAAGGAGGTCTGGAACAAAAATGGCAATGCTGCTTTCAAATTGTTGGACCTTTAATTTAACAAATTCCATATTCACGAAAGGTTTGGTATGAATTTTGAGTCATGTTTAATGAAACAGCCATGAATGTTTTATGTGCAGTTTATAACAGCTGCTATGAATGTGTTATAAACTCACTGGTAGTATAAAACTATACCACCCAGCCCTATCTAAAATTAATATTTCTATTCACCTTACTAACTTTTAGTAATAATATAATAAGAATAAACCCAATTCTGTTCCAAGCAGAGAATTTATATTTGTATTAGTACATGGTTTGGAGGGCAGACAACTGCATTCAGGCAGTTGGCAAGAAAAAGCATTTGGCCCAGATCTCGATCTCATGTAGCCAGTTCACAGGTTCACTGCAAACGTCCAGCTGGACAGAGACAGCCATCATAAGGAAGTGACATTTACGGCTCCTGCTGCGATAATAATGAATATTTACAGATGAGGAAAAAGAATAATGGCGACCGTGGTATCAGCAGATGTCCTGACTCTTTACGCCACTTTTCTAGCATTTTGCTGTCACCTTTGCAGCTTACGGCATTATCCATCCGTCCTGGGTTTTAATAGGCTTGAATATCACACTTTGCCTCAGGTTTGATATTTGTCTTTTCTTCTTATTAGAAATTTATTTGGAGCTTTTCGATGAATCGCAGTCACTATTGTAACTATTTTCTGATTTGAAAGTCGTTATTCTGGTGAAAGAAAGAGAGAAATGATAAATTCTAAAGTTTCAAGGATTTTTCAAGATAGTGAGTAAGCGTTATTTATTCATAGCACATGTGCTTTACAGTGACAAAAGTTACATTATGAGTACAGATTTATCCATAAAAGCAAGCAGCGTCTGTGTGTCTCAATTATCTCTCTGTTCGTCAGATCAACCTGAGCTTTAGGATATAGCTAGAATACGATGCTATGTGGGCGACACGGTGGAGCAGGGGTTAGCGCTGTTCCCTCACAGCAAGAAGGTCACAGGTTCAAGACCTCCTTGGTCCTGGGTCTGGGACCTTTCTGTGTGGAGTTTGCATGTTCTTCCCGTGTCTGCGTGGGTTTTCACCGGGTACTCGGGCTTCCTCCCACAGTCCAAAAACATGCTGAGGTTAATTGGTGACTCTAAATTGCCCATAGGTGTGAATGTGTGAGTGAATGGTGTGTGTGCCCCACGATTGGCTGGCAACCATCTGGGGTGTATCCCTGCCTCTCGCCGTAACGCGCTGGGATTGGCTCCAGCAGACCATGTGACCCTAATGAGGAATAAGCAGGTATAGAAAATGACTGAATGCTTCCTTTTTTATAGATATTTAAAACATCATTATTATCCTTACCTTATCGCAATGTATGTCTATATCTTACACAATGTATAATTTGTCTATTAATACTATATAACAGCTTCCACTTTTCTATAGGAATACATACTTGTACTGTACTAGTGTAACAAATAAAGCATAAAATAAGGCATCAGCACATATACATACAGATTCATAAAAATATTACAATACCTTTGAGTAGATACAAATAAGAGACCACTGCATTTTTTTCTCGTATTACAGTCATTCCATTCCAGCGTCTGTTGTATTCCAACACATGCACACCTCATTCTGCTTAAAGAGGAACCAGGAGTGGAATAAAGTCACCCATGAACAATGGTAAACACTAGTGAAGAGCATTCCAAGCTGTGTTTATTGCACCAAATATTGATTTCTAAACTCTTCTTCGTATACATCAGTATTGTGTTGTTATAAAATGAAGCTGATCTTGTTTCGTTGCATTGTTTGAGGTCTGAGAACATTGTATCTTTTTTGTTATTTTGACCATTTGTCATTTTCCGCGAATAAACGCTCTGAACGAGAATATTTTTATTTTAGCAGTTTATAGACTCAAACAAAAATGTTCCTTTTCGCCCAAACACATACGTATAAGTCGTAAAATCTGAAAAACTGATACTTTTGCAACGGTCTCTTATTTTTTTTTTTTCCCCAGAGTTGATATTATGCGTTTATTCTCACAGACTAACAGTGAACCGTTGCACCCCTCCTTCCAACAAATGGAACGTGGCCATTTGACGAGGTCAGTGCTGGCCCCGCTGATGGAAAACCAGGTCCTGACTTTTCCCTCAACTCGGAAGCGACCGCTCCTGCAGCTGCCTTTTCTCAGGCCCAGCTGCTGCAGCTCAGCCTCAGCCAGAACCGCTGGAAGAGCTGAGTTCTTTCCGCAAACCCAGCGCTCGGAAGACGTCTTTGCCGAGCTTCGCGCGAGGTGATTAACCTCCATCAGCGAAATGTGCTGATTCTTCCTGCCCGTTGAAAGGGCCCGTCCTCGTTGCATTCACAAGTCTAGGCCTTTCTGTGGGTTTTGGCGAAGCTCCTCTCGAGCCAGGAGCGAATGACTCACCCCGGGCCCGAGCAGAGTAATGAAATGCATAAAACATAGGTTTCTGTATATTTCAGCTGCGAGACGGGCTTATTTATAGACAGACCCCATCTGGCAACTTGTCATAACATTCGCAGGAGTGAAACAAAGCTAATGTTCAAAGCACTTAGCCTCGCTTAGGAGTGCAAGAAGAAGGGTGGGCCGCGGGGCTCCGCCTCCCGTCCTCAACATGACCTCCTGCTGCAAAAATGCTGCGAGGAGCAAAACCACCCTGATACTGTTCACAGGTCGTCCTGACTACACACACACACACACACACACAGGGATAATCAAGGATTACATCAGAAGTCTGTTCAGAGATGAGACATAATGCAGCTGCAGCCTGAACGTCTCCCAGGCTTTTACCATCAGACAGACGAGGAAAAGCAAACTACTTTCTAGTACTAAGTTTTGCCTTTAATATTTTATGAGGAAGCAGCACCCACACATTCACTTCAGTTCGAGAGGAAACGCTAACTGGCCTCAGCCGCCCAGACAGACCACAACACACAGACAGATACCTACACCAGCCCCTGAGATGTAGTAAAAACCGTGCAGTTTTTTTATTAGCTGAAAAAACACCCAAAACTACTTAAAGATCCCCTCCAGACACGTTTTAAGACGTATATAAAATCCTGAAGAAGAACGTGTGTCTGGTGTCTAATTAGAAAAAAAAGTTCATCCTTGAAATGACATCGACTCCTTCCTCATTAAACATCCGGAATCTATGAATATGCAAATATTTTTTTTTCCATTTGGTTTAAAGCCGGACTCCAGATGTCTCATCGCTTCGTTGTAAAAACTCTCACTTGTGGCACTTGTGTCAGATATTTCTTTCACTGAGCACTTTCAGCGAACAAATGTGGGGGGGAAAAAAAAAAAAAAGCTCCACTGTCAAACTCCTCCACGTCCATCATCCCACACGGTGAAGCTCAAACATCCCACTGTAGGAGCGAGAAGAGAAATATGTTTCTCAGAGGAGGGCAACTTTTAAACGGAGATTTAGCTCCGCTTAAACATCTTGAAACAATCCGTCTCTCTCATTATGAATCACGCTGTCACTTTAAAAGACGCGTTTACAGAGGAAGCAGAGCTGCAGTGATTAGATGAATAATCTGGTGGTTGGGCAACAGAGAATTAATCACCAACTCAGTTAGTTAGTTATTTTTAAAGGGAAAAAAATACAAACATTTTCTGCTTCTTAAACCTTTTTATAGAAACAGATAATATGCAAAACCCCCCACACATCTGCTGCAAAAGTCCTGAACCTTAATTAATATCTTGAAATAACATTAGTCATTTTCTATACCTGCTTATTCCTCATTAGGGTCACAGGGGTCAGCTGGAGTCTATCCCAGTGTGTTACCATGAGAGGCAGGGATACACCCCAGATGGTCGCCAGCCAATCATGGGGCACACGCACCATTCCCTCACACACTCACACCTATGGGCAATTTAGAGTCTCCAATTAACCTCAGCATGTTTTTGGACTGTGGGAGGAAGCCGGAGTACCCGGTGAAAACCCACGCAGACACGGGGGAGAACATGCAAACTCCACACAGAAAGGTCCCAGACCCAGGACCAAGGAGGTCTTGAACCTGTGACCTTCTTGCTGTGAGGCAACAGCGCTAACCCCTGCTCCACCGTGTCACCCTAGAAATAACCTAATATCTCAAAATAACGGGATAAATCTCAAAATAACAAAATAATTTGTTAATAATTGAATTTTAAGAGCTTGATGGGGTTCATAGCGACTTTATTTTCTTTCTTTTTTTTTACACATCCAGTTCAGGGCTTCTGTAAATATGTAGCGCTGTTTGAATGATTTGCACAGGACAAACTATAAAAAAAAAAAAAATGGCCGGTACAGTCAACAACAACAAAAAAGGGTGAATAAATTCTTATTATAAAATAAAAAAAAATAAAAATAAAAACGGACAAAAAAAAATAGGCTGCATCCAAACCAGGAGCTCACCTGTGGCCCCTGATATTGTTGAAGCTTTGATTGCAAATTGCACAACAGCCTTGGAAAACTGTTTGAATGGCGGCGTGTTCAACACGAGGAGATCTGGCATTGATGAGGAGTGTGCACAATAGAGAGAGTTGTGGGTAGTGTTTTGAGGAAACCGTGGTTTAGAATTGAAATCTGGGTTCTGAAGCAGGTAAACGTGTGCGTGGTGTTCGGCAGAATCGATTTAGGGAGCTGGCGCACGAGATGCGGGTTGTGGCCATTTTTGTTCTAAGTTTGGGTTTTTCTTTATGTACTATCCACTCTATAATGACTATAACAAAGCTTTATGATGAATGTGACCCGGCGCGGCAACTTCCTAACGTCTCCGAGATCCCTCAAAGACGACCCCGCTGACCTTCTGTAAAAGAAAAAGGAAGAAAAAAAAAAGAAAAAGATGCAAAGTAGAGAATCTCACTGTCCTTAGACAGTTTGGACAGTTTCCCTCCCTCCTGACCCGCACTTCACCTCAAGCTTCCCAGAGGCGTCTTGACACTTGAGTCATGTTCAGCCACTGACTCACACCTGAGGAACACAGATTGTCCTCGCACTAAAATAATTTCAGGAATCACAGCGCCGCTCTGTCCTCTGAGTCACGCTCCCTGTGGGAGAACAGACAGGTGTTTGTGCGCGGGGCAGTGGACTGCATAAACAGTTGTTCATTAGTTTGGACAGCAGAGGTCATTGTAACTCACACGCTTCCCATCAGCACACAGCAACGCTATTATATTTACATATAGATAAGATTCATAATGAAGGAGGCAGGCTGGAGCTCTCTCTGGGTGTGACAGCGTGATGTTTAGATCTGATTAGCATTACTGGATGCTGACAGCTATACGAGAACTAAGTGTCGAACCGTGCTGACACATCAGTAAGTGGGAGCTGCCCTGACCTTAACCCGCGGCGTCACCGGGGGCCTCATTTAGAAAACCGGAGTCGAAGTTTCATGCCAAAAGTTTGATAAAAACTGTGCACATGCACTTCTTTCCCTTTATAAATCATAGGGACACGTCTCATATATCACACTCACCGCACTACTGCAATTAACCATAAATGGCCAATGCAGAACCTTTCAGAATATTGATAGAAATTTTCTTCCCGCGTGCAGACGAAGGAGAAACGCTGTTTTCACATTCATCCGCTGCAGGAGGAGGAGGAGGAGGGAGGATTCTCCGCGCACGTCTGAAATCAGATTTTGAGGCACGTACCTACAGGCGTGATTTGTGACAGCCTAATGAGTTCAGTAATCCTCATCCAGTATGCAGCTTGCCGGTGTGATGTGAAAACACTGAACACGGTCTTTACAGTGAAGTAGTATTTTCATTAAATATGCACAGCGCTGTTCTACAATTATAGGAGGCAAAACAAACCCTTTCACAGGACTGTGAAAAGGTTTTAGGCATTAAAAGTCAAGTGAGGTGGTTTAAAAAAAAAATGAAGCAGTGAATAGTTTTTAGTCATCAATTAACTTCAGGCAAAGCTGAGTAGATAAAAGAAATACGAGGCCAAAAGTGAATACTTTACTTGCACATACATTTGTAATGCATGTACCCTACAGGCCTAAAGTTTGGACACACCTTATTCAGTGTGTTTTCTTTATTTTCATGACTATTTACATTGTAGATTCTCACTGAAGGCATCAAAAATATGAATAAACACACGTGGAGTTATGTACTTAACGAAAAAAAGGTGAAATAACTGAAAACATGTTTTATATTCTAGTTTCTTCAAAATAGCCGCCCTTTGCTCTGATTGATAAAGCAAGAAATTCCACTAATTAAAACTGATAAGGCACAACTATGAAGTGAAAAGGTGATTAGGTGTCTATTTTGAAGAAACTAGAATATAAAACATGTTTTCAGTTATTTTACCTTTTTTGTTAAGTAGATAACAACATAAACATGTTCATTCATAGTTTTGATGCCTTCAGTGAGAATCTACAATGTAAATAGTCATGAAAATAAAGAAAACACATTGAATGAGAAGGTGTGTCCAAACTTTTGGCCTGTACTGTACGTATGTATATATATACACATACATGTATATATTTACGTATGTATGCATTTAAAAATCTATACATATATATATACTTTTCTGTAAATACACGCGTATGTACACATATGTATGTATATGTATACAAACGTATATACATATTTATGTATGTTATGTGTGTATATCCATATGTCTATGTGTGCATGTCTCCTGGCTGCAGACTGATCAGCTTCCCCCTGATGGAGTCATAATGGATATACATTTGAAGTGTCTAAAACCTTTGCATACATAATGTGTATATACACACACACATACACTGCAGACAAAAATCTTTATGAACATAAGTCCTAAAATGTTAAGAACAGAGGTCAGGTAGTAATATTACGGATGACCCCTTTAACTTCACTGACCTAATCGGCAACCTATTTTCATATAAAATGAATGAAAATGAAATATCTATATATTTATATTATAAATGTTCATTAATGAAGCTGTAAGTAGTTCTATACAGCTCTATTTTTTGCATTGTAGTAGCTTTACCATTTTCTTCCATATGAAACATGTCATTTGGTTTGATCGTGTGAAAACTGACAGGAAACATGAATTTCTCACAGCCTACAGACAGCACAGACTTTAATGATTAGCTTTTAATTTTATTCAGTTGTGGTTATAATCAGACACCTATTTGAATTGAAAGACATTTCCTCTGACACACTGTTACATTCCCAGGTATGACGGCGCTGCTCTAACATGCTGGATTCACTGCGTCTTTACATGTACGATTCAACAAACTCGACAGGTAAACGCACACGTACTCGGACATTTCTGCCTCCGGGAGCAGCTTTCAAGTAATTATCCACCGGTCGTTTTATTTACATTTTGCACGCCATACATTAAATGGCCAAGACACCAAAATAATATTATATATTAGCTTTGGTTATCAGATAAAAATATTTTAGAAAAACCTAATTGCTTTCTGATTACATTATAAAAAGACACAAGGTGATACCCAGCCTTCACAAAGGCTTTGATGGACAAGTACACACAGTTAACCACATGAGATTCAAGTTTTATTTTCCTAACAGCCAGAAGTAGAAGCGTTGCTCTCTTGCATACAGTCTTAAATAGTGCTGATTTATACACAGGCAAATTGATTTACTTTTCCCAGAATTCTCTTTTTCCCTCATATGTGTGCTCGAAGAGTTGCGGGAATAGCTTCAGCTAACAAAGAGTTAAAAGTTCAGATCACCTGGAGCCTGTGTAAATCCAGTCTGTGGTGACGGTGCCAGAATGCAGCACTGCCGGGAGTCTGCTCTGCTGCGCCTAGTCTACACTTGCAGTGAATTGTGGCAGGTTTTGGACAATCAGGGAATGAATTTGACACTTAAATAGACGACAGGTAATTATAACTGAGATTCGTGAGGTGAAATTTCAGGACAAGGATAGTGCAATATCTCGCTCTCTCCTTTGCCACAGTCTCAGAAGTGCTGTCTGCTATAAGACAAGACTGCGCCGTCTTGCCCCGAACTCGCTGATTACTTGTCGAGACTGCAATTTATTGAGAGGCGCCACCTGTGTTAAAGGTGATCTGCTAATCGGTTTTCTTCTTAAAAAATGTTTTTCCTTCATTGACTCTGTCTTTGGTTTCCTGCAGCTTCTCAGAAAACTTGTCCTTAGTCTCCTCCATTTTCTCAGAGAAGCGTTCTTTTGTTTCCTCCATTTTCTCAGAAAATCTCTCCTTTGTCTCTTCCATTTTCTCTGAAATTCTCTCCTTTGTCTCCTCCATTCTGTCCTGGATGTATTCTTTAACCGGCGGCGGTGTGGGTAGGTAGCCGTGCTTGCGGAGGTACTGAATGGTGAGCGATGTGCCGCCCAGAGTCACCGTGTATCTGGCAGGGGTGGCAATCTGCAGGAAGCGAAAGAAAAGAGACACTGGCTGCTCAATATCACTTGTGCAGGACTGTCACCCGTTTTGGACAAATGCTGATGTTAATAAAAAAAAAAAAAAAAGATTCTGAATTAAATTACCTTGTACATGGCATATGCCGTCAGAGCATAGCCACTTGAAGAGTCTCTCAAAAGGCCAACTAGTGACTCTGGTAGACCGATCATCTCCAGGAATGGCACAACATTCACTCCTCTGGAAGAAAAAGCATAAATTAGGATTGGTTTAAGTTTAATATAACTGTCTAAAATCAGCTTCAGTTGTTAAGTTGCACAATAATAAAACCAAGTAATGCAGTCATTGCAGAAAGTGAGTTTTTAATATCTTTCTTATGAAGGTTTTCTATAAATATTTTTTGCATGTTTGACAATCCAGAGAAACGCACACACTTCAAGCACACAAGTCGTCAATAATCAATTAAGTCACAATGAGCCATTAGTGTGGAGTGATAGTTGCAGGAAATGGGCCTCTATACACCTATGTAGATATTGCAACAAAAAACAGACATTTGCAGCTAGAATAGTCATTTACCACATTAGCAATGTATAGTGTGTTTCTGATTAGTTTAAAGTTATCTTCAGTGAAAAAACAGCGCTTTTCCTATCAAAAAATGAGGAAAAAACCCAGTATTTCATACAGTTTTACTGGGTTTTTTCCTCATTTCTAACTTTAAAAACAACTTCGACCACATCTTTAACGTCTTAAGGCATCAGCAGCAGATTAGATCACCTGTAGCTAATTAACATTAACATTAATTCTCTGGTTAATGTTTCAGACACAGGTTGTTTGTGACTGTAAACCAGTACTTGGAGGTCTAAGCGTAAATCCGTGAACTCAGAACACCAGACTCACTTCATAGCAGCGTAATAGAAGGTTCCAAACCAGACGGAGGACGTCACCAGATGAACGGGGATCAACACCTTCCCGTACTGTTTGAACGTCTTCTTAAACCTCTGGACCAGACCGATGGACTTGTCCTGCAGGGGGTCCACCTCTACAGGATCAGGCACAGCTTCCTCTTTGTTGGCCGCCTGTGTTTGAGGCGCGGCGCTGGGCTGCGGCTCGTCCTCCGGTGGCTGGTGTTTGGGCTGCTGTGCTGCCTTGCTGGAGGCCGAGGTTGACAGCCAGCGGCGGCCTGAGGGCGGCGGTGGCGGTGACAGGTGCAGGGCGGCGCAGCACAACACCACCGGCGGCTCATGGACGGTGACGCCCACCAACAAGGTGCGCACCGCCGCCGCCCGGCGCAGGGTACCATGGGTTAGGATGCGCTGCATTATCATCATCTCCTCCTCCTCCTTTCTGCTGCTGTGATGTTTAAGGACAGACTGTGGGCGCAGGAAAAAAGAAAATCTGTACATGCTTCATACACAATATTTATTTCAATAATTAGACTCCCAGACTTGTCTTGTCTCACCCGAGTACAATAACTGTCTATTTAATCTTAATATTAGGGCTGACCTGATAACCATATGTGGAGAATCAATCATTTGAGGAAATAAAATTGATTTTGCTTTGTGGAGCAGACCTCAGGTTAAGTTAAAATTGTTCCAAATAGACTTTAAAAGAAAAAAAAAGAAAATAAAAAAAATCAATTCCAGATTTCATAATCGTTTACCATGGCAATGATTGAAGTTTTTTGGGGGTCAGCCCTACTTGATATGATTATTTTATTGTGCCTCCATGCGTTTTAGCCTCTTTTATGAATAGAATATGTTCAGATAAGATTAATAATTGGTTATCTTGTGAGGCTATATGCAATTCATAAATATTGCTGCATTTACTTTAAACTATTTTGGCTGCAAAAGTTTTAGGGATATTTTACAAAAACAGAAAAAAGGTAACAGTTATCCAGACCTGGAAATTACTAAAACCATATTCCAAACTGCATAGGAACTCTAAATATAGGAGTGACATATTTTAATGGACACTCATTATTCTCTCTCAATTGACCCTGACCTGTTTTAGGTTGTGTCTGGAAAGTAAGACACACGTCATGATGAGTGTCCCTCATCACGGTGTGAGCTATCATCAGCAGACATGACTCAGGGAAAAGAAAAGTCTGTGTAACAAGAGTTTAGAGCTGGAACAACTATGACAAATATTCTCTAGTGGCAGCTTCTCTAATGTGTTCTGCATTTGATTATAGACGGTTGAAGGGACTAAATAATTATAATGTCAATGACATTTTATAGACTTAATGATCAATATACTTGTTGAAATATATATATAAATCTGAAGAACTTTATTATATGTGGAGCCTCTAGTAAATCTGCCATTTATTTCCTCACTGTGATCACTCTTAAATCTTTGGATCAATATTTGATCCATTTCTGCTCTCGTTAGAAATGTAAACTCAATTCTTTCGTCACTATATGTGAAATAAAATGTGGCACACTGAACTTGGCATGACCTCATAATGGAGACGCTTCAAACAAACCTAAGACTTGTGCTGCGAAGACTAACGTGGATGTAACATGACCAGCTTTCACACAAAATGCTGCCTGTACTTTTTTACACTATTTACATCAACAGGAGTTAATGTAAAGATGATCCTGCATTTGCTGTACATTCAAACCTTAATGCAACCTTAGATCTATGGGTTTTAAACCTGTATTGAAGCCTGAAAAGAAACTAGATCTTTAACCGGCACTTCTGAATGATGACTTATTATTTCACAAATTTGATTGAATAATCTTCTGTACATGCACCTGTGTAATCAAACTTACAGTAGGAAAAAAAAACAGGGATTTCTATTAATTTTGATGTAAAAGACTCATAAATACAATTATTTACATATATTTGGGATATACCAATATATACATGAACAGTTAATAGAAGGACAGAGGATTAAAACTGGAAAAATGTATTTTTCACTTTCTTGGAGCCATTTAGTCTTTCCAAACTTAGTTGTTGCTGATTAACTGTATACGTGTATGATACTTTAAAATTAAATTATGCGTTTTCTTTTTAAAGAAATTCACATTTAACTATTACGCAGGAAATTTGGTTATGAATTATCTATGATAATAGCGTTGCTGACACCACCAAAGCTACTCTGACAAAACAGCTATGACCAACATTCCTTCATGTATTCGCAATAAATGAATCTTCTGGTGTGAGATAGCAGATTGATGTGAAGAAACGTCTGGTATAATATTATCAGGGAACCGAACCAACACCCGGGAACTTGAAGTTAACGCCGGAAGTCACGCGATTAGCCTTCAAAATAAAAGTCGCTAATTTCCAAACAGACAACAGCGATTTAGTCTATAAGTTCTACCCGGAAGTGTACAGCTATATCCCTGCTAGCTTCACACAGGGTTCTATTTTAAGCTAGTTGACATTGGCCGCTGTAGTCTGGAGGGCAAGAAGGAGGATTTAGTTCCCGGGTCGCTGCGGCGCCGGGACACAAGAGGAAGATGTTTTATTGCGTTTAAAGCCGCCATTGTCTTTTCTTTAGAACGTTTCAAAACGTTAAGGCCACACTCCGAACTGCTGCCAACTGACATTTAGCTAGCTGTGGGCTAACATGCTAACACCCAGACAGTCGGGACTACAAGCTGTCGCCATATTCGCCAACAACTTAGACAAAAAGCAGAGGACACTCATGGTAGAAGGTACCTGTTCACGTCCAGGCTGAAGCGGACTCCTGAGTCCTGAGGGCCATGCAAACCTGCGGGGCTACGTCCTGCTCCAGGACCACATTTCTCGGCGCTGCAGCGACTGCACGGGGCGAAGCGTGTACCTCTGACCGCGCAGAGAGCCATGGGAAATGTAGTTCACTAGTTTAGGTTGTGAAATGGCCCAGGTTGCGCAAAACTGCATTTCCCAGCTTCCGCAACAACTCCTTGGAATTTGTACCGCAATTTTAGTCCTTTGGAAAGCAGTAGTCCGTAGAAAGTACTCTTTCAAATGTGTGTTGGACTATTACATGATGTTAATAAACATAAATAAACATAAGACATGGACACACATTGAGATAAGGAGAGGCATGCAAATACAGTTATTGTAAATTGCAGATCTAATTCTACATATCAGTTTTGAAATTATGTTGATAGGCCAAGTAAAACTGCACTTATGATAAATCTCTTACTTTATACTTTTTCCTGTATAGTGTAACACTCGGGGCATGTTACTGTCATATGTGGTTATAAATAAATGAGTTTAGGCCTAGTTTCTGTTCTGTTAGGTGATAATATTGGTTTGTTGAGGGTCTAGGAACAGATCTTAGGCTGCGGCCTACAGTAGCCTGTGTTAGCGTGAGAAATAAATTAGCAGCAAAACCAGCTAATGTGTTAGTGTGTGGTGTTTTTTGAGAAACAGAAAGAATTTGAATTGTAACCAAAGCGCTGGGAAGTAACATTGAGGAGGAACGCTTACACTTGTAACTAAGGTGCTGCTGCAGGTTAGCACTGTGGAATGGGATTTTAACTTTTAATAATAATAATAACAATAATGATGATTTTTGGAATATCTATAAAACAAAATCCAAAAAAAAATGAACACCAAGTTGAAAAGTTGAGCTTGATCTGAAAATCGATCATTCATCAGTTCTTGATTTTGTTCTTCTTGTTTAATAAGAATGTTAATCTTTTTTTTTTCTTAAAATAAGATTTAATTGACAAAGGAAAGTAAGGAAAACAATGTAATAAGCCAATTAAATATGCCAATGGAATAAGATTTTCAAAAAACAATTCTACTTAGTATTGGACTCGTCTAAATATTTTCACTGGTTTAGATTTCATTGTTTGGAGTGTGTGAAATAATTTCTGTTGCATATTAAGGTTTTAGAAAAAAATGAATCCAAATTGATTTATATCTTCAGGTAAATTCTTGGGAAAAAGCTTAAAAATTACTAAATTCAAATCCACATCATTAAAATAGGACTTCACTGCTGAAAATATGTGAAACAGAAACATCAATCAGCACCCGCTTACTTCAGATAGTTTCCTGATATGCAGTTCATCTGAAGCTCTTCTCTATCAATCTTTTTTTTAACCTTTAATTCGACCCAATCAAACGTGAATAAATCAAAGAATGTGTTTTCAAATTAACTAGTTTAGGAATGTGGATTCAATTTAACTCTAGCTGATCCTACAAATAGAGAAAAACAATAAAAAAAATTAAATAGCTTTTCAAGTGCAGAGAAGTGTGTGATCTTCATTATTCTTTTACTTAATGACCCTTAACAAACAATGATTACTTTGATTACATTTGTATTTTAGTTTTACCCTCCTGTTCTTTTTTAATTTAATGAATTGTATTTTAATTAAATGTTCCATTAATGCTCTGGCAATATTGTGCTGAATACATATCTGTGCTGTTTGCAACACTGTTTTTTCAATATAATAATCTACCCTACTCACTGTAGCGTATCAATCTTGTATTTATCTTGTATATATGGTGCATCTATCTTATATACTGCCTCTACTGGTATTGCAAATGCAATTTCCCCGCTGTGGGACAAATAAAGGTTTATCTTATAAATATATACATAACAAACAGCAGCAGTTAATACGTTTCAATGGTTCCTATGTAGCAGTGTTAGTAGTTTGTAAATCTGCAGGACACAGGCTTTGCTATACATTTAACACCATTCATAACACACCCATACCACCAGCAGAGGGCGGAACAGCCTTATTATTGGGGCTAAGATGTGTCCTTTTTCCTATGCACATTGAGAATAAAAAGAGTTGAAAGTACGGGTAATTAGGTAGGTATAGTCTCTGCTTAAAATAAACAGATTAGAATAATACCTGCAGTGTTAATGTATAGTCTGAATAATATTGTGACGCATAGCAGCCTTGCAGGTGTTGATTTCTTTTAGCCAAATCTCTGCCCCCTATCTCTACTCGATACTGGATCATCCTTGAAGCTGATTAGGATTCAAGATCATGTTCACGGATCCTAAGCAGTGTAGATGCTTGTTGACCGAGGAATTAAAACCAAATCCTCCAGTCGAAGAAGAGTCTCTTCTTCAACTGGAGCCAAACCACGCAGCTGTTTTTCTGTGCATGTTTGCGTGCGCACACATATGGAAATAATTAAGGGCATGATTACATGATTTGGCTCCAAGTGCACACTTCATCTCTGCTTCATCATCTATTGACAGGCCTATACAAGCCCGGGGCAAAGCAGATCAATTCTGTATTACAGAAGTGGATTTCATATGGTGTTTGCTGTGTGTCCGTCTGTCAGCTGTGTGGGTGAGAGGGATGAGTCATCCTTTAATGTCATTAATGTCATTAAATCGACTGCTGGAGCAGTTTCTGCATTCTAGACGCACTCTTAACAATCTAATCTCTCTACACTCACTGCTGTTAAAGTCATACAAACATATGGTACATCCACACAGGTGTTTTACTTCGTTTAGCCCAATCTGTGCTCAGATGAAGAGATGAGCTCGGTCAACCTTTCCCTTTCCTGTATCCTGACATATGTTCTGTGCTGCTCGCCTATGTTTAAAAGAAAATGTGGACGTCATCTGACAGGAAAAGCTACTATAGAGAAAAGGGGACACACACCCAGCAGTAAACGATTCCCTTTCATGATGGGGAGCTCTTCAAGCTCTTGAGTTAGAGCTCTTCTGACAACGATGTGCGTGTACTTGTGTAGAACTTGTGTGTTGAGGAGGTTTGGTGACCTCATGTTATTCCCAGCATGGCTCCGCTCATTATCAACCAAGGGCAGACATCTAATTGGCCTGAAATGACTGGTTGTAATGTGAAGGGAAGTCACTCGAAGAAACAAACATGGTCATGGTCCAGCAGTTATTTTCTTTTTTCTTTCCTGCTTTGTGTCTCCTCCTCCTCCTCTTCCTCCTCCTGTGTGTGTGTGTGTGTATCATGGTTCACTTGCCCACCTGTCTGCATACAGCTCATCTTCCACAGCTCAAGTACTCCGGCTTAACTCCCAGATTGTTCCGTCAGCTCAGCCGCTGGCTGCTCATTTGTAGCCATCCTAATGATTTTCAGAGTTTTCTGTGCTTTTTTTTTCGAAATCCTGATTCTGTGTTGAGGTCTTATGGTTCCAAACCATCGACCTCATCATCTTCAGGGCTCAAGTCCAGCAGCTGGTGCAGTTCTCCACCAAACCCCACCTCACTCCCACTGCAGCCTGTCTGGACTCTGCTCTCTTCACCCCTCCCAGGCCTCTTATTTCCATCAAAATCACCTTGCTGGTCTTTACCTCTGTCTCTGGGTCCAAGTGCATAGGACTTGCAACACAACTCACATAGAAAATCCTATTATTTGTGAACTTTTACTGCAATCATTTAAAATGTACAATAAACAAACATACAATAACCAAGAGCATAAATCAGCCTGCTTTTTCTCTGTTAACTGACTCAGTGCAAGTGATTTATCTGCATTATTTTGGAAATAGAACTAACAGTATTAGATAATGGCATATTAGACATAAGACAAACACAGTCCAGCATGAACAGAGCTTCTATAAAATCTAGCCACCTTGTGATACGAGCTTGATTGCTTTCTTCTTCTTTGTTTCTCTGTGTGCACATTTCATATCATATTAGCTTCTTTGTGCCATCTTTAAATGGGCAATTTTCTGGTATAATCACAAAAGTGCTGGTTTGCTGAATCTGTCACACAGTCAAAATAGCTTGGGTTAAAGGTTAAAGAAGCTGGCTTATGACTGGATGGCTTGAATTCTTTATAATAAATGGGGAGGATATGATGGGTCACCGAGGACGGTTGAGTTGCGGAGCTGACAATAATAGAAGAAATACGTGACTGGACTACTGGTCGCCTTCCAAATCTAACGTCTGTATGCACAGTAGGAGACAATAAGAGTTCAGCCAACCTTTCTGTTCCCAGGTTAAATTGGCATGTTTAACCATCTAAATGTATATATATATATATATATATATATATATATATATATATATATATATATATATATATATATATATATATATATATATATATATATATATATATATATATATATATATATATATATATATATATATATATATATATATATGGGGGGATGTGTGTGTTAGATCAATTAACCCCCTACTGACCGACCCTCATTTATTTACACTACTGTTCAAAGGTCTGGGATCACTTAGTAATGAATATAACTTTAAACTAATCAGAAATACACTCTATACATTGCTAATGTGATAAATGACTATCCTAGCTGCAAATGTCTGGTTTTTGGTGCAATATCTACATAGGTGTATAAATAATAAAAATGTTCTTTAGACTTTTTTGTTTAGACTTTTACCTCCTCTATATCACTAGGTTGATCAGGGAGCATTCTTTTGCTCATATTACTCATGTCTGTGTTCTGTCTGTCTGTCTGTGTCATTATCTGTCACTGTCTTGTCTTGTCTTTAGTTTTTTCTTTCTGTTTACTGTGTCTAGGTTTTGAAAGGTTTCCCCTGGTGTTTCTTGTCACCTTCACTTAACCAAGTTGTCCTGCCTTAGTTACCTGTCTCCCCTGTTCACCTGTGTACATTCTGTAATTAGTTCTCTGTGTATTTATGTCCAGTTTTCTGCTTTGTTTTGGGTTAGGGTTAGGGTCTCTGTGTCATCCCACAGTTTTTGGTTTGGACAGGTTTTGTTTTATTTTTGTCATTAAATCCTCTGCATTGTATCCTGTCTGCCTGCTCTCTTCCTGCATTTGAATCTACCTCCTCTGCACATCCTCTCTACTTTGTGTTTCAAGTGCTTGCATAGTTGCTATACGAAGAAAGCCATTGGGAATTAGTTTTAATACACTGTACTGAGAGAACATTTATTTCTTTTCTTTTGTGAAGTGCTCAATGCCCACTCCTCCAGGACCTGAGGTCTTATTGAATGGTTTGATGACTAAGAAAATGATGTGAATCATCCTGTGACCTCCAGACCTCAACCAAACTGTACTTGTAGAATATTTTGGACTAACGGGTTAGAAAGGGCTTCATATTAGTCAAGGGGTTTTTAAAAAGTAGGCAACTGGACTTTTTCTTTGAGCTTGAAGACGTTTCACCTTTCATCCGAAAGGCTTCTTTAGTTCTAGCCTGATGATGGAAACCAGGAGCTATATCTCTGGATCACAGAGGGTGGAGCTATAGACCACACCTCCCATCCCATAACAAAGGGTCACATAGGTCACCCTTCAAGGTGTGAATTAGGATGAGAGTCGTTGTGGTAACGACTCTCATTCCAATTCAAGGTGTGACTTGGAATGAGAGTCGTGGTCACATGATCCAGAGAGAGAGTCCTGCTCTGATGGTGAAGAGCAGTTAAACTTCCTGGGATGAGATCTCAAGGCAGGATGGTATGTAGCAGATAGGTTATGACGCAGTCCCCCTCCTCTGTTCAAAGTAGGTTGTTCCAAATGGACATAAATGGCCTCTTTCACTCCTCTCTCAAACCACCTGTCCTCCTTATCTAAGATGTGTACATCAGTGTCTTTAAAGGAGTGTCCCTTTTCCTTCAGATGTAGATGTACTGCTGAGTCCTGTCCTGATGTGGTGGCCCTCCTGTGTTGTGCCATGCGTTTGCGGAGTGGTTGCTTAGTTTCACCAATATATAGATCCAGGCACTCTTCACTGCATTGTACTGCATAAACCACATTGTTGAGATTTTGTCTTGGGGTTTTGTCCTTGGGGTGGACCAGTCTCTGTCTGAGGGTGTTACCAGGCTTGAAATAAACTGGGATGTTGTGCTTGCTGAAGATTCTTCTTAGTTTCTCTGAGAGACCAGATACGTACGGCACTACCACATGATTCCTTCTGTTCTTCTTTTTGTCTTTCTGTCTTTCGTTTTCTTTCTCCTGTCTTTTATTAATCTTTATGAATGCCCAGTTGGGGTAACCACAATTCCTTAGTGCCTGTTTGATGTGTGTGTGTTCCTTCTCTTTCCCTTCTGTTTTGGAAGGGATGCTGTCTGCCCGGTGTTGTAGGGTTCTTATGACACCCAGTTTGTGTTCCAGTGGGTGATGAGAGTCAAATAGTAGATATTGGTCAGTGTGTGTGGGTTTCCTGTAGACCTCTGTGCTGAGACCTCCATCTTCTTCGGCAAGGACCTCACAATCCAGAAAGGGTAGTTTCCGGTCTTTGGAGTCCTCCCTGGTGAACTTGATGTAGTTGTTGACCGAGTTGATGTGTTTCGTGAAGGCCTCTACTTCCTGGCTTTTGATTTTCGTGAATGTATCATCCACATATCTAAACCAGTGGCTTGGTGTTGTTCTTTTAAATGAGGTTAGTGCTTGGTTCTCCACTTCCTCCATGTACAGGTTCGCCACAAGGGGGGAGACTGGAGAGCCCATGGCACAGCCATGTTTCTGCCTGTAGAATTCCTCATTGTACTTGAAGTAGGTGGTGGTGAGGCAAAGTTCTAAGAGGGAGCAAATTTTGTCTGGGGTGAGGTTGGTTCTTGTGTGCAGACATGTGTCCTGTTGTAATCGGTTTCTGACGGCCTCTACTGCTTCTGTTGTGGGGATGCAGGTGAACAAGGATGTGACATCATATGATACCATAGTTTCATCTGGGTCCAGTTTCAGTTGGCTGATTTTGTCGGTGAAATCCTTGGAGTTCTGGATGTGATGTGGAGTTTTTCCAATTAAAGGAGACAGAATCGCTGATAGGAATTTTGAAATATTATAAGTGACTGAATTGATGCTGCTTACAATTGGTCTGAGGGGGGCCCCTTCCTTGTGAATCTTCGGGAGCCCGTATATGCATGGGATGGTGTCCCCTGGGTAGAGTCTGTAGTACATGTGTTGATCAATGGATTCTGTATGTCTCAGGTCTTGTAGGCAGCGGATAATCTTCTTTTTGTAGCCCTCGGTTGGGTCTCTTTTCAGTTTCTCATAGGTGTTAGTGTCGCTGAGTAGATTGTTCATTTTGGAGTTATACTCAGTCGTGTTTAGCACCACTGTGCATCTCCCTTTATCTGCTGGTAGTATGGTGATGTTTTTGTCCTTGCTTAGAGATGTAATGGCTTTCCTCTCCGGGTAAGTGAGATTTGAAGTGGGGACCTTTGCACTTGTGAGAGCTGCAGATACCTTCATCCTGATTTGTTCTGCTTCAGCATGAGGTATCCTGTTGTTCCTAATGGCTGACTCTGTGGTTGTGATGAGTTCCACCGTGGGTAGCTGGTGAGGTGAAACAGCGAAGTTGAGTCCTTTTTTTTGCTAGCACGTCTCTTTCTGGTTTGGTGAGTTCCCTGTAAGACAGGTTCCTCACCCATTTGGACTGATTTATGGGGGATGTGGTCTCCATCTGGTTGTGTTCTGACACATTGGAGCTTGGGGTGGCTCTCTGTGATCTGTCTAGAAGGATGTTGAATTTTCGGGACTGTCTTTCCTTGCTCTTGTTGTGTTGTGCTAGTTGTGCCTTGTCCACGAACTTGGAGACCTCTTCTACGATGTCTGCTGGTAATTTTTGAAGGATCTGGTTGCCCTTCTGTTTCAGTGCGTCTGTAGTGAAGTGTACCTGTCGTATTCTTTCACTGAGGAGTTGTTGTTGTGCTCTGTGTATAATTTGCTCTGCTCTGTGGCCTCTAACAGTGGACCCAAGGCGTAAGCTTTTTGGGACCAGTCCAGACTGTCTGCATCTAAGGTTGAATCGGAGGTGGTTTCTGTAGTCTGCTACCTTCCTTGAGATCTTCTCATACTCCCGCACCAGTTGAAGGGTGTTCCTCCCAAAGTGCAACACAAGATGTCTGTGTAGATTCTCACTCATCCAGGTCATTGTAGTCAAGGGGTTTTTAAAAAGTAGGCAACTGGACTTTGGAGCTATAGACCACACCTCCCATCCCATAACATCCCATAACATAGGATGGGAGGTGTGGTCTATAGCTCCACCCTCTGTGATCCAGAGATATAGCTCCTGGTTTCCATCATCAGGCTAGAACTGAAGAAGCCTTTCGGATGAAAGGTGAAATGTCTTCAAGCTCAAAGAAAAAGTCCAGTTGCCTACTTTTTAAAAACCCCTTGACTACAATGACCTGGATGAGTGAGAATCTACACAGACGGCTTCATATTAGTACTAGCAAAACATGCATATTCATTGTCCAGAGAAAAAGTACAGAACTGGAGCCATTTAGCTTAGCTTAGCACAAAGTGACTGGGAGTTGGGGGAACCAAATTTAAGTAATTCACCCAACACCTCCTCTGAAGTTCACTCATAGAATCTTATCTTATCTAATCGTCTGTTTGTTAAATGTCTACCCAATCTGCAGGTAGGTGTATTTTTGAACTTTTGACAGAAAAAGGGCTAACTCTTTCCATCTGCTTCCAGCCTTTATGCTAAGCTAGGTTCATTGATTCCTGTCTCTACTTCAAGTTATTGCATGAGTCATACAAATACAAAATTTTTGTCATACTAATTATTTCATCAAAACTCTCAGGAAAAAAACACATTATTGAATGGGACAAAATAAAAGGACCAATTAACCCTTGAGTTATATGAGCTCTGGTTTGTTATAAACAAGATGCGTGATGTTTGAAAGAAGTTGGAAACCCCTTTAATGTCCACTTTCAAAGGGACCAGAAAAAAATGAATTGCTCCATTGTGTAGACCATTTTTTTTAATGGCAGCCTTAGACATAAAATTGTAGGTAAACACAGGTGTTGCCATTATTACTAATAAAAGCAAGGTGGCTTCATTTATATCACACATTTCAACGCCAATCAAAGTCAGTCAATCATTTTTATACCTATACTCAATCCTCACTAGGCCAATCCCAGCACATTACAGGCGAGAGACAGGGATACACCCCAGATGGTCGCCAGCCTATCGTGGGGCACACACACCATTCACTCACACCTACGGCAATTTAGTGTCTCCAATTAACCTCAACATGTTTTTGGACTGGGGGAGGAAACCAGAGAACACCCACACAGACAAGGGGGACATGCAAACTCCATACAGAAAGGTCCCAGCTCAAGGGCGACCTTCTTGCTATGAGGCAACAGTGCTTCCCACTGCACCTCTGCTTTTTCAGGTTAATATGGCTTCTGTGAAAAATGTTCTTTTGAAGGGAGTGAGTCAAAATGTTTTTCGGGTTTGATTACGATGGCTCCTGGATGGGAGGAGGACATAGAACACGCTGGAAGGATCATATATTCCATTCAACCTGAACATCATGAGATCCCTCTGGAAGATATAAATGGGGCGAGGGATGTCTGCGTTTATCTTACTTAGCCTGCTACCGCAGACTGAGATAAACTTCAGATAACGGGATAAAGAGATCTTGCTATTAGATGTACTGCAACTTCAAGGCAATTGCTGCACAAAAAAGCTCTCCACACTCTGCATGGATTTTCTAATACAACAAAGAAGCTGTCCAGTGTGGCAAGCGATTAAAGAACTTACAGATCAATATGGATTTTAAAAAGTGAAAATTGTTCACTTTTTAAAGCGGCGAAATGACTCTCCAAAGACTACTTTACAGAAACCGAGGTTGCCTTTTGTGTGCTGTGTGTTGTCGTTGGGGATGTTCAGTCAGCAGCAACATGCAGCAATATATACAATACAATAGGATTGAAATGAGTGTGAGGCGGGCGCCTGCCCCATATTAAACACACTGAAGGTCTACCATTTGAAGAAAAATGTTTGCATTCCGCAGTCGAGATTGATTTTGAACGCTGTGTGCATGTGTGTGTGTTTTGTGCGTGTGCTACCCCAGAAAATGCTTGATGAATAAAATAGAATTTTTCTTTCTTTCATCCGCCCTCAGGTTGTCTGCACTTATTATCTTTAACCACTATGTCGTACCAACAATATATTCTGTGCTGCAGCGAGACACAAGCTGTTCAAAACTGCATAATGCACCCATCAATATGTACTAATGAGTACTTTTTGTCGTGTTACATTGACATCCAAGCTCGGAACACAGCTGGAGAGACCTGTTTGTCTCAACGTGACACGACTTACGGGACAGGCCTCGCTCACAGCCTGTCCGCCGTGACCAATGTACTTTTCACACTTTTGACCCAAAACAACGCTTCAATCACTGCTGGATGGACAAGATGACATGCAAATCTACATTATATTTTTCCTCATTTATAAATAATAACTTTCAGTAGCTGACTCATTTTTGCTAGCAGAGAACAATACAGTAAAATAAGTGCTTCATTAGTTACTAATAGGAGGAGGAACAGCTTGACATTTAAAATAGATCTATTATTTTTTACCATATTAGGAATACTTATGATGCTGTACTCCAGATAATTTATCCAGAAGTTATTGAAGACCAAAAGGGAGTTAAATGAAAAATGAATATTTGAGCTACATTGATCAGGAGGCTAGAAACAACTCCAAATGGATATTGCTTTGTATATCTGCTATATGTGTAAATGAGCAGATCCAGTTACTTGTATTACTAGTGGACATTTTGTCCATACTAGTTAACTAGTGAAGCCTCTCGCCCTCACTAGTTAACTAGTAAGTACAAAAGAGGCTTTAACTGGTAACTAGTGAGCCTTTTCAGCTCACTTAAATAAACCCTAAAGAACAGACAACAGAAATGTAATTTTAAGAAAGTAAAAAAAGGAAATTAAGAAGGCTTATTTTTGTCAAAAAAGAAATAATCAAGTATGTTTTATATATATATATATATATATATATATATATATATATATATATATATATATATATATATATATATATAAGTTTATCTCAATTGGAAGGGGCTGTGTGTAACTCAAAAGAAAATTCCTTCTCAAAAGAGACACCCTTGAGGCTTTTCCTTTTTTACAATTATTAATCACAGCTAATTACCATCTTAAGTATACCCTCCTGCTTGCTTTTTGCTCTTTTAGTCAGAAAATAATGTCTTTTAGCTGTGTGTGTGTGTGTGCTGGAAAGCTCATATCTGCATTTTATTTCGAGTTATTTATGGGTGTCATTTCTAAAGCGTAGGGGCACATTCCAAATACTGAAATAAAAGATCTAAGACTTGTTCTATGTATGCAAAAGGCTCATTTGTCTCAACATTTGTTCGCAAATTCTATTTAAATCCATGTTATCGCGCGACCACCTGGTCTCACAACACGATGCTTTGTGGGAGTGTGCAGATGGAACGACTGAAGGAATGTCCACCAGAGCCGTTGCCTGGGGAGTAAATGTTTATTTCACCACCATAATCCGTCTCCAACGTCTTTTCCATGACTTTAACAGTGCATCCAACCGGCCTCACAACCACAGACCACGTGTAACCACGCCTCCACATCTTCTCCTCTAAGACCGTCTAACACCAGCCACCCAGTCGGTTTGCGCGGCCGAATAATTTCTGCACAAACCGCCAGAAAACGTCTCAGGGAATCTCATCTGAATGCCGACCAGGGTCGTGACCTGACTGCAGACCGTCAGAGCCGACCTGCGTGGGCGAGTGTTCACCTTTGATGGCGCCTGGTGCTTTGGAGAAGTGTTTACTTCATGAATCCACGGTGACCCCTGGTTTCCACTTCAGCAGGCAGATGGCAGACAGCTTGTGTGATGATGTGTGTGGGCGAGTTGCAGAGGTCAAGGCTGTGAACAGCTTCCCCCCCATGCTGGTGGAGGGGTTATGGTATGGGCAGGCATAGGCTACAGACAGCCAACATACATGCATTTTATTGATGGCAATTTGAATGCACAGAGATACCGCAGTTTTTGCCAACCGTATATTTCCAGTCATATATTTCCCATAAAAAATAAACTTGCCAGTGTTACATACATATTACATAATTTCTATCTGATGATGGTTGACAGTATGTAATCACATGTGACAGATGAAGACGATTGATTGACGTGTCACTTTCTCTTTGAGCACATGGAGCTGTGTTTAAGGTGTCTAGGAAACGGATCCTTTGAAGATAAAACATATTAATGTATATCAATCACGGCAAAAGAAATCATGCCCACAGTCAAAGGCCTCGTGATAGGTGAGGGTGATCTCTTTTTCCACACGCCCCGGAAAAGGGCTAAGCATCATGCAAGCATAGTTTTCATTTCATGTCTGTTACATTAACACGTCAGCTCAAGACCAATGAGGCATTTCACTGGCTAACTCGGTGCCTTGTGAATATAGGGATAAATGCTTCTTTGTTTCGGCCTCAGTTTCTATTTAGTCTCACAAGAGACATTATGCATGAAAGCCGTTTAGTGAAAAAATTGTTTTTCTGTGCTTCTGGTGCAAGTTATAAGCGTAAATCACACTTTGTGATATCTGCCTTGACATGAGTGATTTATAACAACCTTTTAGTAACAAGAGGAGCGGGATGCACATCATTTTAATTGTGAGCTGTTATCTAATGAGTGCCTTTAAATGTCAGCACCGGCATTGATCTCAACCCACTGCTTTTGTCACTTTTTTCTCATCTTCAATTAGTAGCTGACATTCGTAATTACAGACCTTTGCAGTACAAAGAAGCCCACACTTATGCCAACACCAAAAATGAGCAAACGATGAGCCTGTTATACCTAAAACAATAGACAGCCAAAGGTGTGTTGAGCTAAAAAAGAACAAATTATTGCATTGCTATTCCTCTGTCATATGGACTGGTAATCACAGTCGTGCAGCTGTGAACCCAGTTGTGTTTCTAGCAGAAACTCTCTAAAGGCCACTAGAGGGCACCACATCTGAAGTTTAAGGGTTTAACGTGAGTCTGGTAATCACAGATAAGAAATTCGAGACCACTGTTTAGTAGAAAATATTTGTGATATAATTATGTTGTTAAAATGGCTTGCTAATTTTAACCTAAAGTCAATATATAAAATCACATCAGCCTACAGTTTAAAGCCTGGGGGACATAATGTCATCAGAAGCTTGGACATGGAAAACAGAGGTGATAACTAAACAATAAGCTGTATATAGCTATAAATTTCATATCACACTGCAGAAACACAGTGATGCAGCAAGGAGCCATGTCACCATGGTGCTGTGCATATCGTCAAAGTGTATTGCGCTGCAAAAAATAAAATCTCATCAGGTCAAAATATTTTGTTTTAGGTACAATTAGTTCAATATTGAGTAGAATTATCTTGATTAACATATTCTAGTTATTCTATTGACCGTTGGACAACCAGACCCTCTCCAATTATAGATCTTTCCACATTTGATCCCATTTTAAAACATAACCAGACACCTACAGTGATGGGCATAGATTGTTTTCATGCTATGTTTTGAAGGAAATGTCTGTATATAACAAATGCTAACCAATAAACAGAAATAAAAAAAAATATGAAAAATTCATAAGGCCTAAGAAAAGTTGCTGTCTGCAGTTGCTGACTGCTGTCAGGATGTGTCCTAATTCACCAAAACATCTGTTCTCAAAGACTGTGCACGTATTACACTTGTCAGTCAGTGATTTTCCTATACCCGCTTATTGCTATCTAGTCATTCACATGCCACATGGGGGTAAAGCAACTTGCCTAAGGACACATCAGAGCCCAGCCGGGAATTGAACCACCCACCCCTTCGATCAGTGGACGACTGCTCTACGTTCCGAGCTACAGCTGCCACCAGGTGATGCACCCCAGACAGGTCGCCAGTCTATCGTGTGTGTCTATCATGTGTGTCTACACACACCATTCAATCACACACCTACCAGCAATTTAGACACATCACACTTGTGTAAATTGAAAACCAGACCAGGATTGTCCACGTCTGATAAATCATGCTTGTCAAGTGTCAAACTCTGCATATACATCATTCTGCACAGTGAAGCTCACATATTTAACTGTAGGAACAAGAAGAGAAGAACAAAGTGTGACTTAATCTGATGCACTGCAAATCTATTTCATGCAAACGGGGCCAATGTTTTTCTTTGGCATTTATTTATGATGATAACGAGCACTGTGTGAATTATTAAAAACACCCTTCAGACAAACAATATTCTTGCTGTGTAGCTCATGTTAATATAATAATTGGTTTTGGTTAGTTACTCTACAAAAAGTGAAACATCGAGAATCTATAAATATGCAAATATTTTTCATTTTCAAAAATGAATTTCAGTGTCTGGGATATTAGTTACTTAGTGTCTGAGAAACTGAAGAGGAGGATAAACAGCACCATAAATTAAAGATCCCCTCCAGACGATGTTTTATACCCTGAATAAAAATATGTCTCATATGATTTTTCAATAAAAAAAGACAAATCCTTAAAATTATATATCATACTTCTCCCTCATTAACAACAAAAATTCAGAATCTATAAGTATGCAAATTTTATTTTTTTCAAAAATGAGTTATAAAGTCTTTGGTATAGTTAATTGGTGTATGAGAAACTGAAGAGGATGATAAACAGCACCAAAAATTAAACACCCCCTCCAGAAATGTTATAATATGAATAGAAACTATTCAACTTATCTTCTCTAACTTAACTTAAACTATCTGAAATAAAAAGATTCCAAAACCTCTAATCTGCTGCTAAGTCTCTACTTCCTAAACAGAGGATTTTGTCATGTTGGAGACATGTGTGGAATATTTGGAGCAGATTGCCAACTATGTCTCTTGTGGTAGGTTTTATTATCGCATTGATTTAAAGTACTGTCCATTATTTAGAACAAGGGGTCACTGATGATTTGACACTTCTCTGAAATAAAAAAGTTCTTCCATCATTACTTCTGTTTTTCCTACAATGAGCTCCGACTAAATACAGTTGTCTCAACCTCCACAACAATTAGTTATTTGTGTAAATCATAGTAGCAGAAGCTACAACGTTCTGCTTTTTGATAACATTATCATTTACTTATCATGTGAGTCAAAATGAACTATATGTGTAATTGATGCATTGCCGTCGTTCCCTATAAAATGAATGGTGCTCATTTCATTGCTTATGTCATTACAGATAAAAAAAATATTGAACCAGTTCAGTTCAAGATCTGTTGAGAAGATTCTATGCATTTTTATTTCTTGAATTTTTTCTTAAATTGAACAATTTCTCTCAGCTTTTTCTTGAGAAGGGCTGCGTGAAGCATTAGCTGTTGTGAATGAATGTGCATTTTTTAGGGTGCATTTTTATTTTGCACAATTCTGTGGACAAATTACAATTTCGAAGAGCATATGCAGTAAAAATGCAAAACACATTTATTTGCAAAACAGCTAATGCATTTCTCAAAGCAATTAGTAAAAAGTGAAAAAGCTGGTTGTTAACCTGCAAAAGTGTGTCACCTGCTCAAAATGGATTGGTCAATTCTCAAAAGCGAGTATTCATGTCAGTGAAAGTGTCACAGCACTATTTCCGCAGTTGTTTGAAAACTACAATAAAGTTAATGAGTACAAGACACTGAATATGTACTGTAAATAGCCACTGAGAAAACTGCAATAACAACCAATATAGAAATAACCAATTTATCAATTTCACATGCAAACACAAGTAAAATGTGATATAATCACTCAAGATACGCTTTTCTATCGGGTTAGTAATCATGTTTTGCAAAGCAAATCATATGTAAACAATGTATATTGAAATTGATGCATATGATAAACAAGCAGACATTAGATTTATACAATGGAAAATATGGTAATCTTCCATTTTTTGTCAATTGAATTATCATAAAAATTTAATGATTATTTGTTTGATTATTATCATCTGTAGCTTTACCACTGTGGCCACTAGTGGCAATTACAGGAATACTGAACAATAAAAGTGAATGCTAAAATGTAGTATTACGACACTACTGTTATAGAAGTGCATAACAGTCATAAAGGAGCCAACCTGATTAAGTAATGCCACACAAAAAATATGTTCTCACATTAAACCTTGTAAGCTATTGGTCATCATTGTACAGATCCAGTCTTGCCACACTGAAGCATGGAAGTAGGAGCATTTATTACCAATTGCTGTATCAATTTCAAAAGGTTTCCACCTCATGGTGATTTTTCCTACTACCCAGTGACATGCAATGGGTGAATTATTTATTAAGAAGATGCATTTTCCCCACTGAAAAGCCTCTCGGCTATGGCGCTATCATGCACCAATCTAGTTGTCACGGCCCAGTCTCTGGCTCCAGTTATGTCGTCCTCCGTCTGTCTCGGACTCACTCGGCTCCTTGTGTTTCCTCCCCTCATCCAGACCAGAACTAGCGGTGTGTTTGTGTGGTTCTGATCTACCACCGACTGATGTAAAAACTACATTCACCAACTGGACGTTTAGTCTCAGCATGTCTGGATTTAGCGCTTTCCCATGCCCTTTCTATTTATTCCAAGTTAAAAATCAGTTGTGAGTAATGGTGAATAATCACTTTTTTCTTCTTAATACTGATGCTTGTAATACTGGATATTAGAAGAAGTGAATTTAAATTCAAATACCGTTGTTCAATAGCATCTTTTAGATGTTGAGCACAGATTCGAGGCCATCGACTGTCAACTTAACAGGCAGGAACAAGAACCTTTGCCATCTTTAAAGTGCGGATTAATTTCACAACAGCTTAGGTGACAATGATTTATTATAAGCTCTGATATAAATGATGATTAGCAACAACAAATGTGTCATATTCAAGTGCCAGTTGCGTTTCAACAAGGTAGTATAGTGCTGAAAATACCAAAAAAAAAAGAACAAGACAGACTCACACATGAAAACATACAGAGAGTTTAAAGGAACCTTTATCTCACCAATATATAGCTGAACTTTGGAGCCTTATTATCCCACTTCCTGTGGAGCTGTCGTTACATGATTGTACTAATGGGCCAAGACCATTGAGCATCTTTTTTTCCAATTGCTCTTTTTGGTCTGACATTCACAATTGGTTATCTTTAAAAAATGACAAAATTCCTTTTTCTACTTACAATGGTGTTGTTTATTTTATGGATAACCTGGATTCTAAATATTCAGATATTATCAACCTGGTGATTATTTTGGGTAAATATCATATTCACACTTGTAAGTGGAGTGGAAATACTCCCCCATTCACTATATTTTTTACATTTCTTTACCAACTACTTTAAATCTATGAAAAAGATTGATAATATGAATAAGGTTGCCAAGAAACTGTAGTCATCCATAACTCAATCCTTGCCATTTTGATTTTACTGTACCTTGCTGTTCTTGTGCTTTTGTTTCTTGTGTGAATCTGTTATCTTCACCATTGTTGCTGTAATTAATTCCTCATTTTATACCGTTACATTTTATATGCCTTGATCTGTACATTCTTTGTGTTAAATAAAGTAAAAAACATGATTGTACTAATGGATGCCTTAGGTCTTCTAGTTTCACATGACACCGATATATTTTCTCTAGCTTTAACACTTTAACGCCTATAAACATTAAGCTTAAATTATCAGCTAATGAACCTGTGCTTTTCTGGTTTTCTTCTACTTTTCAGAGAATTCCCCCTTCAGTTGCTGCTTTCTGGTCAGACAGTCATGTGTCGCAGCCAGAGACTCAGGCTGGCGCTGGGGCTCTAGTACAACTTACAATTCCTTTGTTTCACTTTACAAGCACAACGAAAGAGTTCCTTATCAGAATCATCTTTATGGTTACGCATTTATGGAATTTAACTCTGGTTTTGTGTCTCACACGTCCTCAGAAAGATGAACTGAGTACAGTACTTTCACGTTCTTGTCACCCCATGGGACCCTGTTTCAGAAAAAAAAAAAAAAAAGATGTATGGGAGGAAACGACTTTAATAATAAAATGAGAAACAGCAGAAATAATTCATATGAAATAATCAAAACTGTATTAACTTTGGCAGAAAAGTGTGTTCCTGTAGGACCTTAGAGTAAATACCAAGAAGCTGCTTGAGAAAACATTATATTATAACACATGTTGTAGAGAGGTTACTGTTGTGCTGTGTACTGATGCTCATTTGCTCCTCTCAGCTTGCGTTGTCCTCATGTTTACAGCAGCATTTCCAGTAATATGCTGGTTCTTATGCTTCCCTTGATTTACCTGATAGTGGCACATTATACATGAAATAAACAGACCCTTAAGTGTCAAATGAACAGACATTGCCACTAGACTCTCAATACCATTGATTACATGACTATATTCATTCATATTTCAATGGGGCCTAACAGAGAAAAACAGCTCAGGTTGCCTTTATTGTTTGTAATTACCACCCCACATCTGAAAAGATTGGTCATTTACAGACAGGCGGTGAAGTGGAATGAAGATCAGAAGGGTCAGTGCCAGAATCAATATATGAATGTCTGTGTGGGAAAGACACAAGTCCTCGTAATACCTAACCTGAAGAGAGTGGACAAGGTTAGTGCACAAGGTTGAATACATAGCCTCTGGGTCCAGACCAGGACTGAGGTAAGGTCTGAATATCTACTTCTAACTTTAGTTTTTTTCCCCCCATTTCCATATAATATCAATTATTTATTTTGTTTTTTTTTTCTTGTAAAAGAAAAAACTTTCAGAAATTTGTCTGAGCCTGAGGTCCTGCTGGAGGCAACTGCGTCTGGGTCCGTTGCTACAGAGACGTTTTCAGCTGTGTGCCTTTTACTGGACATTTATCTGGGTATGGCTGGTTTTTTGGTGCTGTCTGGGCATCATGTCGATGAGCTGTAACACTGTTACCTCTAATTCTAGTCGTGGCCACTATCTTGTCTTTGATAGGGCAAGAAATATAATTTGTGTATATAAAATGCTTCATGTTTCAAAGGCAATAGATACAGATTCCCACCTCACTTACTGCTATGCACTGTCCTACATCCCAGAGAAACTGCTCTGTCAGAGTAGAGTGGAATAAGGTTTGTGTCTGGCTGAATGGAAGAGTTCAGTGCAAGTACAGAACTCTGTGTGTGGGTGAGACAGAAAAATACTGAAATACCAACTGAAGAGAGGTGAAGCTTCAAGAGCACAAGGTTGAAAACTTTGCAAATAGCTTCTGGCATCACCAACACTAAATTATTCAATTTTGTCACTACAATACCAATTTAACTTTTGTCATTACCGGAGAATACAGTACATTCAGTACAGTACCCAAATTTTCTATTACATCTGTTGAGGTTCAAGGCAGCTAAGTTGATATTAAAGTAGATGTGAAAGCCCTGCAGACCATTGTTCAGTTCTTTCTCTCTACTGCAGCACTTATTGGGAGAGAAAACTAAAGAGCAGGTACGTCACAAAATCAGACTAATAAATGAGCGTTGACACCAGGTCATGGTGTCATCTATTCATCCTCTCCAATTACTCGCTGTATACATTTATGGTAATTTTACCGTTGGGATTTGTGATTCAGCTGGTTTCCATGCTGCATTATAATTAAGAGCCTCTTGTTTTCTACAGACTCGGGAGTTCTCCTTCTGGCTTGTTGTAATTAGGTGAATTGCTGTCTGACTGCTCTGCTGGTGATTTGGGATCTGTATAGTACATTATTAACTCACAACCTTAGGTGAAGAAATGCATGACTGTTATAATCGTATACAAAAATACACAGAATAGAAGTAGAAACAGAACACTTTGTTTTTGCCATTTTTTTTCACGAGTTGGAATAAAAGATCTGAGACTTTTATTATGCACTTATTATTATTATGCACACTAAAGGCTTATTTAAGTCGAGGTTTTTGCACAAATGAATTCAAGTCCCTGTTAGTGAGCACTTCTCCTTTTCCAAGATGATCCATCCAGCTGACAGATGTGGCATATATGCTGCTTAGGTGTGCATTAAGCTGGTCAGAGTAAAAGGCAGCTCTAAAATGTGTATCATTAAAATAATGTCACAAGACTTATGTATAAACTCTTATGTCCCAGCTGCCACCCTCAGACACACTGACTGTAACATATCATCAAAAAGACTGAGTTTTATTGGCTGGTCATTTTGCCTAGTGGGAAAAACAAATACCTGAACAAATAAGGTCCCTCCAATCTTACATTTCTCTACATGTAAAACATTTCACCCGTTCTATCTGCATACACCAATGCTGAGCTCTGCATCTTTGCTGTTACACCACTACCTGCATTTAAGGTCGCCCCAACAGTCCAGTTAGATGTTCATGAAATTTGATTGTTGATGTGTTTGAGGTTAGGGGCAGTGTGGGTTAAGCTTGTTTAGATACTTGAGCAGCACTAAAATGTGTGTTCTTCTTGCTTGTTCATTGTTAAAATCTGGATTTATATTGAACTGTAATAGCTTAACCTTCAGTGATGGTTACCTGACATTTCCGAAACCAACAAATGCAATTGTATAACAGAGGATGGTAACCTAACAGCATCTCTGGTTTCCCAAGAGGCTAAAGTATCTTATCAGTACTGAATAAACCAGTGAACATAAGCATTATTGTTACTTCAATTATAGAGGATTGCTATTCTCCACTGTGCAGGTTTCCACCCTGATAGGCCAATTAAGACTGGGGTAAATGTCAGTGTGTGACCACTGTCTCACCCCTGCAGGTCCATTATGTGTCTGAACTAAATCAATCTTTAATAATGTTTAACCCTATGCTGCATATTTAACTGAACACAAAATCAAAACGTGAGTGTTGAAAATAATAGTTTGCATACCAAGGAGCATCAAGCATCACTTAATTTAAAATCATTACGCCTACACTCAAGTCTCAAACAATGTCTGACCTGTAACCCTCCAGTTCCAGTGGAACCATGTGGTTGTTGGTCTTTAAGAGAGAATTAAAGGTTAAACGACTCACACCCTAAAGTTTAAAATGACATGCTCCATGTTTATTTACTTCCTGATGTCACGGTCCGTTTCATGCACAGATCAGTGGAACATTGACCGTTATGATTGTAATTTTTTTTTTTTTAAGTTGTTATTTGTTCTTTTGACAGGAAAAGGCATAATTCATTTCTACGTATGAGGAAGGAAGCAGGTGCCACACATCCAGGTTTCTATCCTATGGATAATATGCAAAACCTGGACATAGTGGAAGTATTGCATAAAACATTGTGCCTGAACTCCAGTTTGTTTTTTCCAGATTGAAAAAAAGAGGAACTCAAGTTATTCAGGTTAAAGTGTTATAATTGTCTTAATGTGGGAGTAAAAATCAAAGGTAAATTGTAAGATGTGGTAGTATATTAATGGGAAAAGACTTGGCAGAAATGGAATATAATATGCATAAGTATGTTTTAATTAGTATGTAGTTCAATCAAAATAAGAATTGCGGTTACTTTAGATTGAGTCATTTTTATCTACATCTGTAGGTACATACCACTGCCCGATGTGTCCTGGTGGTTAGTGTCATTGTTGGTTTAGGATTAGAATGAGGGGAACAGGTCCGTTCAAAAAGGTTTGGGTAGCTGGTCAGAATCAGGTACTGACAGGATAAACCAGAACCAAACCAATTAATGGTTCTAGACATGTTTTTTTTTAGTTTTCACAGCAACCGTAGGTTCTCCTACATGCTTTGGATACTCCGTTGTTTGAAATCTGCAGCTTCACCACTAGGTGTCACCAGAAACTACATGCTGTACCTTTAAGGTCCATAACTGAACCAAGATTAGTAGTTTATGTGAGCCGCCTGGCACTGTCAGACAGTAGCTGTCACAGCTGTCAATCATGAAATTGACCCTTTTTATGTCATCAAATAACAAATTAATCAGAGTACTTGAACATTAATCAGCATGCTAAGAACTACCTGAAATGACAGAAACCATCTTTGGAAAAAATCTACTTGACGTGTAGTTTGGTTCCTATCCCATCTATTAACATTAGCGGGTCTTATGACCTATACTGCAGCCAGCCATCAGGGCACCGTTTAGAATGTTTGTAGAATGTTTTGGCATCACTTTTAGGGAGCTGTCTTGTAGTCTACATTATACAGTTAACGACTCCGATTTGTAATTACTGAATGAAACAAAATAGTCTCTGTCCTGCAAATGAGATCCAAACTCGTTTAAGACTTTGTCTCAGAGCTGTGGTGTGGTTTGAATTTAGACTGAAAGGTTAAGAAGATTTTCAGCTGCTCGAAAATACCCTTTTGAATAGTCTGCTGATTTTAGATCGCACAGAACACTGATCCCAAACATACAGACAACAGATACAAAATAAAATGCTCTTTGTACACATCTCAAGGCATCTTGATGGTTATGTCAATTCGGGGTACATGCGAAGGCATTTGCTTCCAGTAATCAATCCGATTTAAGACCCTAAGGTTATCATCTGATTAGATCAAGGTGTTTACTTGGACCACCGTACATTCAAATTGATTAAATGATCAGTGGAATTGCTCATGTCTGTCAAATGAATTTCTGCCATTTGTGAACTCAGGTTCAACTTTGCTTTAACTTTGACGCATGAATTTGAACATAACAAGCAGACTTGTAAATAGTAAACTGTTGCAAAGATGAGGCCACTAATTAATTTTTCACTCAGAAATACCAATTCAAATTAAAAAGAATCTGTCTGAGTGCAAAGCACTGTGATTTCGCAATTCATATGGTTCACTTTTTAAAGTTACAATATGTAATTTTCCTGATTAAAATGCAAATTAACATGCTGATTAAAATGCCTACAATTATCTAAACTCAAATAAAATGTTGAAAATGTTAAATGTTAAATTGTGCACTTTCATCATTTAAATGTTTCTAGTTATTTACTCGGACCGACAACCCATGTACTGCCTGAAATGAATAGTTAATGTATATTCATCCCCTCAGAGTATGAAGATTGATACTGCACCGAACACTAGGTGGGCGTGTCTCTGAAGTTTGAAGGAAAGACAGACTATTTCCCACCTCCGGTCTCCTGCCTGAAACCTATAATTTGCAGAAAATATGTATAGAATGTTCCAAATGACTCTTTAGCCAAAACCTCCTTTGGGCCGAGTATCAATTTCATGCTCAGTGTGATATTTTCACCTGCGCTTTGAAGCCAACAAAAAAGAACAAAACCATTATGATGTCTGGAACATGTTGAGCAGATGGAAAAGTCACTTATAATATTAATGGATTGGAGTTATTTCTGTTGAAATTTTGATGCATTCAGTATTCTTTCCTTTTCCAGGAAAGTTTGTATCATTGGAATCCAGTGTCATATACATGTGACAAGTCGCCACCTGGATTTAACTAAGCGAATAGATAAGAGCCTCCTATTGGATTATTACTACATGGGTGGTTATCTTTAAGGTGGCAACGTGTTATTAAACCCCAACTGATGCAATAAGTACTTGCTCATTTCTTAACCAACCATATCGAAAGACACATCTCCTCTTGCAGAAGAGATTAGTAAATCTGATTGAGAAGGATCGAATCATTAATATGTGTCAAGCAGAGAAAACGTCTAAGGCGATTGCAGAAACTACTAAAACTGGAAGGAAATATTAAAAGGTAAATAGTGGGGAGCCGGAGTGATGGGTAAGAAGAGAAGCAGAGGAAGTGATGCACCCATCATGCCTGGTGCCTCCTGTACAAGTCTGTGAGCTGCTATGATTGCGGGGGATTTTTTTTTTTCTTCGCTGATGACATGTGCATATTTGAGAAAACAAGAAGCTTTTGGTTGTGCACAGTGGTGTGAATCTTCCACAATCAAACAACAAAGAGCTTGTTGAAAAATGAATGGAACACTGGACGGAAATTGATCTTGTGACGTTGCAGAAGTGTTCCAACAAAATAAGACAAAGTAAGTTTTTTGGACAGGCATATATATATATATATATATATATATATATATATATATATATACAATATCATATAATTTATTTGAGGTGATATATCACTTTAGTGTTACCTTTTAGTTATGAATCAGTTATCTTCTACAGTAAATATGAAACCCTTGACTTAAGCAGACTGACAATAATGTTTTATAAGTAGAAGAGGCACATTCAATGACAAAAAAGGAAAGTAAAAGAACAAATGAGAAGACAAGATGATTAGGTTATTCCATCTTCATGAACTGTGGTATGAGGCAGAGGTGCTGACTTTCGCTTATTTGTTGCGATAAAAAGAGAAGATTATGTTTAGTGAAATGAAATGAAAAAGATAAACATGTCTCATTCACTACTGGGTAAATAAATTGCTTCAGTGCTTTGGAGTTTGACGGTTTAAAACAAACAAAAATATATATTAGTGGGAGGTCTGAATAGGACATATTCGGGATCTAATTGCCATGCTCACTCAAACGTGGTTAATGTGGCAGCCTCCCACAGAAATCTCTTAAATGCATCTTTCGTTTGGCGTAGTGAATTTGCAGTCAAAGCCAAATCCAACAAAGACACATCACTACACCAGACATATCTTTAGTCTTTAAAAAATTTATACTTGAGTAAAAGTCAGAGAGTCATTCTTTCTATACCCTTATACCTTGCTAGGGTTGCAGGGGTCTGCTGGAGCCAATCCCAGCGCATTACAGTCGAGAGGCAAGGATACAACCCAGGTCGCCAGTCTATCATGGGACACAAACGCCATTCACTCACACACCTGGGGACAATTTAGAGTCTCCAATTAACCTCAGCATGTTTTCGGACTGTGGGAGGAAGCCGGAGAAAACCCACGCAGATGCAGGGAGAACATGAAACTCCACACAGAACGGTCCCAGGGCAAGGACATGAATATGTGACCTTCTTGCTGTGAGACAACAGCATTTGAGTAAATATAGATACTTAATAAAACAAGACAGAAATGAAGAAAAAGATTGAAGATTGGCTTTGGAAAACACATATAGTAATAATGTAAAAAAATGTTTTTAAATAAAATAAGACTTTTTATTCTACCTGTTTTTTTGCTAATACAATTTTTTTCGAGTACATCTTGGAAAGAGGAGGAATGCTTAATAACATGGATTTCAACAAAGTCATGAGCAAAGTTTGACGGAAACATCTTTCTGTATGTGTATAATAATAATAATGATAGAGATTTGATTTCAAATTGTGAAAAATGCGAGCAGATATGCTGTCTTTATATTTTTGTTCAGTCTATTTTCAATGCCAACATTTCACTGTCTCTGTTCTGGCTTTTATCTTCTGCTATTAAATTTAAATTAAATTTGTAAAATACTATTGAGAAATTCAGGTGTGGGTGTAGCCTTGCATGGAAGCAATTTTTGTTCTTCTTTCAATAGACGAGAACATTTATTTTTTCAGAGTTAAGAGGACATCGAAGATTGTAGCCTCACTGATTCCCTGGAGACTCAACGTCATATACGTGTCCATAAAAATAAAAAGTTTTAGTTGAGGAAAATAACAGGTGCATTTTCTGCCTGAAAATTAACCTCAAGGCTGTGAGCATATAAATCTTTTTAAAGATGTATAAGATATTTCAGAGTTTTGCTTTGGGGGTAAAAATGAGAAAACAGAGTCAATTTTCATTATATTTGTGCAAGAGCAATTCACACATGTACACAAGACTCTGCCTGTCATGTTCACACAGTAAATAAAGCTCATACAAAGAGTTTCGGTGACAATACAGGAAACAAGGAGAAAGGAAGAGGCGGAAAAAAAGCAGAATTCATTGAGCTTTCAGAAACCACAGACAAGCATATAATACAGAAAACTTTTGTGCACAATAAACACAGAACATGAAATAATGCAAAAACAATGTAGCTGTCTGGAATTGAATTATGTTTGTGCAGCCCTGTAATTAACATATTCCCTCTTAACCAGTTAAAAACCTCCTTAGCTGCATAATGGAGATAAAAAAAAGAGCATGCGGAGGTAAAAGAAGAGAAGAACCCATTCCATCCAATTACCTCTGAGACTTTTCTTTAAGCTGCCAGAAGTTAGTTGGATAATTAGTGTTAGAACAAAACACTGAGGAAAAGAAGAGTTTCTCTTTTCATACGCTGACTGTAGCTCATGTTTGAGAAAATAAAGCGAGTGATGTCAGATTGATATAATTAAAGATTTCTTGTTTGAGCTTAAAGACTACAAACTCATAGCAGAAGACTGTTGAGTTGAAAGACGATGGGAAGTTTAAAAGATGTGATCGAATTGCATTAGGGGCATGGTAGAATCCTACAAGGATTTGAATTTGAACTACAAAGTAGTTAGTACCCAGCTAAAGGGTCGGTTCACAGCATTGCAACACTATTTCCTCACTTGCCCTTCAGACAGGTGTGGAGTTGTTTCCTGTGTCCAGATTTTGAAAGATCTGTTGCCTTTTGAAGGAATAAAAAATGCCTGTTTGTTATTCTACAGAAACCGAGTTCCTATTACTCACAGGCCTCGTTATGAACAGTTTTCACCAGGACTGCTTTGTGCTAAAGAAATAGTCTCCATTAAAAACTCTATTATCGCCGATGTACGCTAGTATCATGTTTCAATTCCATGAATTTGAACAGGTTACAAGACATTGGATCCTTTGACATAAATAACACAATACGAAGTGTAATTAAAATAATAATCAGATACGACTTGCTGCAAAGACATAGCCTTTGAATAGAGACTGTTGCTAAGGAGACCCAAGCTCCTTCATCTCAGCCGTACTGTAGCGGAGGTGATGACAGAAATCTGACAGATAGATTAAAGGTCCTAAAAGTGTAAAGTTTCCAGGTTCGTGCACTTTATATGAAACAAATAGATGTTTTCCATTTTTATGTAACATTACATGAGAGTGCAACATAGTCGTCTCGCACATAGGTCAGTTCAAGAACAGGAACAATGGACGAAATGTATGTTTAATCTTTTTGATCTAATAATTTAATTCCCGCTGCTGCGTCTAACCACATTAGGGTGAGCATGTCACCAATTGTGCACACATCACTCACGGTCTAACCACATTTACTCTGAACAACTGTATAACAAATATGGAATTGTGGGAACGTGTAAATATTATAGAATACAATGTAAAACACAGTAACAATGCAGGAATGCATGTAAAGGGAGACTCATGACCTGGAGACTGTTGTCCTGACTCAACAGGATGCTGCAGTCTGAACTCTTACATGAGATTTATTTTAGGTTGACTCCTATACAGATTTTTATGACCCCCTCCTGACCTTTATATAAGATATATTAAAAATACTCTGCTTTGAGTATTTTTGTTTTAAACAAAAAGGTTTAATTAACAACTTGAAGTGACATCTGATTCCTCTCCTTCAATGAAACATTCCGAATCGATGAATATGCAAACATTCTTCGAAGAAATCAACTGCTGGAAAGTTGGAGTTCTGCTGCTGCTGAAGTTCACTCTCAGTGTTCCAGAGGTTCCAGGATTTCACGTCGCGCCGTCGACCGATGTCTGGTAGTTCAGACTGATGTCACAAATCATGTTTGCAAACTCAAAGTCCACCTCTTCTCGTTCCTCCAGTTGAATGTTTGAGCTTCACTATGCAGAATGATGTATGTGCAGTTTTCAAATTCACTTTCTGTCCAAAGTGGAAAGTTCACTGATAATCTGATTTAGGGGACACGCTTACTACAATGATTTGTAACCTCAGAAACGGATCCTGGTCCAATGTTCAATTGAAAAAATGTGTTGGTGCACAAAACACTGAGGCTTTAAAGTGAGCAGGAGTCATTTTGTGTCCAACAGTATACAGTACCTTCTGAAAATATATATGCATTTGCATACTAATAGATTCAGGGAGCAGATGCAATTTTAGAGATAATTGAACTTTTTGTAAAAAAAAAGCAAAAAAAACAAAAAACCCTATCAGACACAAATTATTATTTAAGTTAGAGTATGTAGTGTAAATATAAAACAAGCTAGGACACTTTCCACAGTTCAATATATAAAAAAAGGCTTTTAGTGTCTGCACATAGTGTTCATCAGTCAGCACAGTAAAGGTCAAACTGAAGGGATAATCAATAGAATCCATTGTGCAGCGCCTTTTCTTCCAAACACTTAAAGTGCGTTACACATGTTGACATTCTCCCACTCACACACTGATGATGGAGGCTGCCATGCAAGGTGTTCCACTTCATCGGGTCTCATTCACACACAGTTCAGTATGCTTAAGCACACTCCAACACATGGACCGGAGAAGTCAGAAATCAATCCGCCGACCTTTCAATTAATAGACCATGATTCATCTTTTGATAACTGTCTTAATACTGCAAAAGTACTTTGGAAGAAGATCCTTTCCGCTCAAGTCCCACTGTCAAAGATTAACCCAACACACACACGCACACCCACGCACACACACACACACACACACACACACACACACACGGTCACATTAACTGTACAAGGTCAGACAGACAACTGGTAGCTGTGATAAAAAAAATCAAATGAAACACAACATGCATGTGGCGTCATTGCTGTTCAGACATTGCGTAACAATATCTGTTCCACCTGTTTCATCTTAAAGGTCCCATATCATAGAGGAAGAAGGTCTAGTTATGTAAATGCTGTCCAGTATTTCAAAATGCTCGGTCCAAAGGAAAATGCCCATTGTCTGTATTCGCAAACTGTCAATGAAAAGGAAGTTATACTAACAACTATACTAAAACAGCCCACCCCTCCATTTACAGACATTCAAACTAATCAGAAGAGAGGCTCTTTAATATTTATGAGACAGATGTAAAACAGCATGTTATTTATAGAGCTGCAGAAAGAAGCTTGGGAGGGGAGATGACATTATTGATATGATTTTTTTGATACTTAAAACCACAAATATATCTTGTTAGGTATAGAAATAACAATAAAAATGCTATCATTTTATTATGGTATGTTCTGTTTGTCATCATGGTCTTGATTTGAAATAAAATGAGAGTAAATTTATGTATTTATGAAATCCGAGAACCAATCTCCTCTCATGTCTTCTAAGATGGATAGATAATCTCTTCAGCTTCAGCTGGCCATATTCAGCCACTGATGCTTCCTTCAACCCACTGACAGGTACATGGCAGAAAAAAATCACTGGCAGCCACTACACTGTCAGGCTGAAGGGGGGTTCCTCTTTCTCTCTCTCCCCCTCTCCCTACTCTCTCTCTCTCTCTCTCTCTCTCTGTCTCTCTCCTTCTCTCTCTCTCTCTCTCTCTCTCTCTCTCTCTCAGCATCTCTACTCTCACGATGGGTAAATCCACTGGTTTATTGCTCAACAGAAGCACCATCCAGTCCATCTGAGCCACTGGTGGGAAGGATTTCACAGCTCCTGCGAGAGGTGAGTCATTCTTCATCTCTCTCTCCATAATCTATCCAGGATGGACTTTTTTTTTTCCTAGTGACATTATCATTATACCTAGTGATTGTGTTTCTTCTTCTACTGTCTGGTGTCACTATTAGACGACGTTCATATGGAAACTTAATGTCTGTGGTGTTAAGTGCAGATACTGCAATGCATTTACATGTTTTGTGATCTAGCATGCGGCAGCAGGAGCATCATTTTGAATTAATTCCTACTTTTGTTGATTACAATAACCAACAACAGATAACCCCTACTCATATAGGATATTTTATCTATCTAGATTATATTATAAACTTATTCATTTCAAAATCGTCAAAGGGTATAAACTAAAGATGAGCGGGAAACCACTTGTGTTAAACTCAGTATTGCTTTTTATGAAAAGGGATAATTCACATGAATCAGTTTAAATAACTCAAAGAATTGCATCACAGCAGCTTCGTTCTTTTAAACAGACAGCTGTCAATAAAAGCAGGATCCCAGACACTTTGCGAACGGCACAGCGTGACAACATACAATAATTTGATTTCCTGTGGCTGTGATAAGCATCGACACTGAGCTGCTCTGCAGCACAGTCTCATGGCATCTGGCCAGATTTGCATTTATTTGCTTTAGCTGAAGCCGCTGGATCAAGAATAACAACATAGCACTCATCCAGTGAATGGTCAATAAATGCTGAAAGTTCGCTCCATGTTGGCTCGTGTGCGGTTTATGTTTCACATCAGCAGACAGTATCACACCTTGTGGTACTTAGACATTAAGACCCTAGATGGCACCTGTATTCTACATTAAAACACTGTGCTCTTTTGTCCCCACACAGACACCCTGTCTGGTAGCTGCAGTAAGATACCCCTTTTTTACTAACTGACCTAATTCTGGCTCCTGGTAAACATTAACTATAAATATCTCCTACTGGGTGAACAAAAGCCTGACTGCATAAAAAAAGTTTCATTATAGCTCCATTATCTGGTTTGCAGTATGACTGTTCACGTCAACTCTCTCTGATAGATCTGCAGTGGAAGACATCATATAAAATTGAATTTTATAATACATAAATGGATTTAGTTCATTGAAATTAAATGAATAAGTTGGATAAGTTCATTGTATTTTCATGGAAATCGTGTGTATATTATCTGACTATATAATATTTTCTGATAAAGTCACAATTTGTAATATTTGTTGTAATGTTGCATTCAAGTTTCTATTCTTTTAGTTTGGTAATTTCAATACTACAGAATGTGAATAGAATTAGGGCTCTGCATTTACACTGCAAATATTTTGAAATGAAATGAATTTTTTGTTTCTCACTAAGGATTTCATGAACATTACCAACTGTCTTGCTACCTAATTAGGTGATTTTGTTCATGGCAACCAGCAGTAGATGATGAGCATTAGAGTCGCTGTCGCTATGAGCCAAACAAGGTTTCATCGTGACTCAACTGGAGATGATTCGACTAAATTAGATGACTCCCGAGATGAAAAATATAGATATTTTTTTTATGCCAGGGTTGTTTTTGATAGTGTCGCCATGGCAGCCTTTGAAGGAATTTACATTATCATCTTGTTTTTTTCACATGATGAAATCAGCTGTAGATTCAGATCTGTTATTCTGCGCACTGCTCAGTTAGTTGTGGTTTTTCAGCTTCGACTAGTGTAGCCACGAAACAGATAAGAGAGAAGAGACTCTCTGATCCTTTAGGTCCTATCCAAAGGCATTCAGCATGACTGTCCTTTTTAGTTTGTGCATCTCCCATAATGTTACTGTTAAATGGAGGTTTTATGGAGTGCCAATCATCCCAAAATGTATTAGAAGATTATCAGGCAACTACACTAAAACATCAAGCTGAAAACATCACTAGATAACAGCCGACTGATGATTAAGTAAAATGGCGTGTAAAATTGAACATGTGGCAGGGTGTGCTTTTCTTTTGATCGTCAGCCAACTGGATTAAAAAAAAATGTTGTTTTTTTTTCCCCTTAACCACGGGTCAGATGACAAAAATGAATCATATGTCATTTTCCAGATTAAAATGTGGATTCAGTGAACTGCTCAATGAACTGTGTTAAATGTTGAGTTGAGTGGTGCACTTTCATTCATTAGCCTAAATGTTTCCATTAAAAACATTCTTTTTTAACTTGTTCATTTTCATTGTTAATTTAATATAAACACAGCACGGGCTAATTTGGACGGATTCACAATATCGAGCCATAAGTTTTAAACCACATTGTTAAGATGCAGAGAGTGTGTGAGAAGGCAGACGGCTGCTACAGGTCTAACTAGGTAGTTTTGGACATGCTAATGTTTCTAAATAGACAAAAATGTCCCCCCTTTAATGGTCCCATATTATACCCTTTTCCTAGGTTTTGTTTGAAATTATGATATCCCTAACATGATAAATTTGAAAATGTAGAAACCAAAAATCAGCTCAATATAAACTAATGTTACATCTCCTTCTCTCTGGAGCTCTAGAAAGAACAAGTCTTATTAATATTAATATTAATGGCTGATTTGAATGGCTGTGAACTGCATTAAAACTTCTCGGAATTCCTGAAGGCTTGTTATAAAGCACAGTTTCTGAATACAGTTGTGTGCATTTCTCTGTGGAACATTTTGAAAACATGGAACGGTATATAAAATACCATCCTTACAATTAAAAAGCAATTTAAAACTCACTTTCTTGTAACAGAGGGCGACACGGTGGTGCAGGGGTTAGCGCTGTTGCCTCACAGCAAGAAGGTCGCAGGTTCAAGACCTCCTTGGTCCTGGGTCTGGGACCTTTCTGTGTGGAGTTTGCATGTTCTCCCCGTGTCTGCGTGGGTTTTCACCGGGTACTCCGGCTTCCTCCCACAGTCCAAAAACATGCTGAGGTTAATTGGAGACTCTAAATTGCCCATAGGTGTGAGTGTGTGAGTGAATGGTGTGTGTGCCCCACGATTGGCTGGAGACCATCTGGGGTGTATCCCTGCCTCTTGCTGTAAAGCGCTGGGATTGGCTCCAGCAGACCCCTGCGACCCTAATGAGGAATAAGCAGGTATAGAAAATGACTGACTGACTGACTTTCTTGTAACAATATAATTGTAAATCAAATGACTGAACAACATCCTCTTACTTTTTCACAAGTTTCACATTTTTGGCATAATTTTACCAACCACCTTGTTAAAACAGGACATTTTAGAAAATATCATGTTGAACATATAAATATTTTCCAGCAGACCTCAATGACCCTAATGAGGAATAAGCGGGTATAGAAGATGAATGAATGAATTAATACTCTCTATTATATATAGATATAATTTATAAGCAACTGTTACCCTTATCACTGTTTCTAAATGATTTATTTACCGTTTTTCACATCATTCATATTCATGTCACACACTGGTGTCAGGAATACATTACTTTCATAATATTTTTGGCCTGTTTGTTCATTGGCTAATTTGAGCTTTAAATTTAGATTGTGTTGTATGACCTATTTTATGGTTGCAAACACTGCATGCTTACAGATTGCCTTTTTATTGGAATTAATACTTCCATGTATTTAGATTTAATTGCATTTAAGGCACTATGCATAATGCGGTCGTCCTGCAATGCAAATGAATGATGTAGATTAGCTCACCAACGTCCACTTGAGACAGGACCGTTCCTGGCTGTGTTCATGTCCATTTCATACATGAATAATGAAATAACCTTCAAACTGAAAAATATCTTCAGAATACTAATACCTGTTCATATATTACCGAAAGCCTTCCCATTCACAAGTCTGCATATGTGGGCTCTGTGGCTTTTTTAATAATATTGCGGGCAACGTCCGCCCCCTGTGAGATTTTGAAGTCAGTCATTAGCTGTCCGCGACTGCACTTTAAGATGTCTTTTGTTGTGGTGATCAAAGCAGCGCACTTTTCCGTCTGTTCGGTTTATGATTGTGGCACAAAAACATCCCGGCCGACAGCAGGCACTGAAAGAAAGGGGAGTTCAAAAAGATGGAGTGAGCTAAAGAAAGGAGGAAAAAGAGGGAGAGAATTGACAGAGCAGATGACAGCTGAAACCACAGGAGAGGTGAAATTATAACATGAGGCGGTCTAACAGTCACAGGAATAACAGCTTATAACAATTCATTATGATGAAATGAGGGACTAATTAGCACTAGGACACATTCACACTACTAGTTTTTTCGCACCAAACAGAGTTTTTGAATTAAAGCGATCCCTGTCCATGCAAGGCTTTCCAGGATCAACCCCCGTACGATCCAGACGATCAATCCCCAAACCCTGTAAATGCATATAACGTGACTGAAGCACATTGTCAGGATTGGGGAAACCATAACTTGGGATTCCTCACAAAGTCATTTACGCAACATGTTAGCGCTTCCCTTGTCACTCAGGTAACGCAACAAGCATGACACCCTAGCGCTTGTGTATATACGGATATAGCCCAGAGTGCAGGGCAGCTAGGTCATCGTGCATTGACTGTAACTGCATAATTTATACATGATGGTTTATATCTTCACATGACAGCAGCCACACTTCAAGTGTTACATCTTCCCACTGCCTCTTACATCACATCTTCAATCAGCATGAGTGGGAAGGAAGCAGCAGGAATCACTCGACACAGCATGGAGCAATCAAACGCAGACGTATACTTGTGATGTGTATGTGACGCCGGGCTGGTTCTCTTCACGATGACTCACCCAGGAAACCTGCTGCTGACTCATAACGAATACTAAAATGTCTTCTGATCGTAGTGTGAGCTCCATTAAAAATATTTTTTTATAATGCTGGATAATTAAAATATTTGGAACGAAGCCATCAGAAAATCTGCGTAAAAGGTTTAGACAAAAATACTTTGCCAATCCGCATTGTCAAGAAAGTCAATCCTATGTCATATTTTGCATTTCAATTACAGCTTTTACTTTCCATTTGGTATAAAATCAAGACACGATTAACCAAGGCTAAACCATGGAGTGGAGGAGGCGGCAAAAGAAAAACGAAAGTTGTTCCAGTTCGTTTCTCTGCAGCTTTGATTTAAAAGAAAAGAGAAATGCAGCACACCTGCAGTTTTATGTGAGTTCCTCCAGATATGTGAAGCATAAAAACTGAACACAGCTTCTCCACTAAGCTTTATATAATCATATACCAGGGGACATTTTAGAATAATAATAATAAAAAGTAGAGTAATGTAGAGGCTTACTCAGGCCAAGTTAACTACATTGTTGAATACACTGTGACATATAGTCACAAGTGACACATAGTGACACACAGTCACAGTCAAGCCCAAAATTTGGACACACCTTCTCATTCTTTTCATTTTCATTCATTTAATTCATTGTTTTCTTTATTTTCATGACTATTTAAATTGTAGATTCTCAATGAAGGCATCAAAACTATGAATGAACACACGTTTATGGAGTTATGTACTTAACAAAAAAAGGTGGAATAACTTAAAACATGTTTTATATTCTAATTTCTTCAAAATAGCCACCATTTGCTCTTTCTTTGCACACTATTGGCATTCTCTTGATGAGCTTCTAGACGGTAGTAACCTGAAATGGTTTTCACTTCACAGGTGTGCCTTATCAGGGTTAATTAGTGGAATTGCTTGCTTTATCAATCAGAGCAAAGGGTGGCTATTTTGAAGAAACTAGAATATAAAACATGTTTTCAGTTTTTTCACCTTTTTTTGTTAAGTAGATAACATAGTTTTGATGCCTTCAGTGAGAATCTACGAATCTACAACATAAAGGTGTGTCTATATATATACTAAGTTCGCTACCTTGCTGGTTGAAATGCAATTTCCTATTTCCAACTAAGTTGCTAACTGGATAGCAACTCGTTATAGGAAATCCCTGATCAACGAGGGCCCTTCAGGGAATTTGAGACGACCAGTTGCTGTCGGTACTTGTCACTGCTGCTGTGTAATTAACTTCTAAACTGTCAAATGTGTCAAATCTGTTGACCCTCTGGGGCCCCAAGCAGCTGCCTGTCTTGCCTAATGTCAACTCGCTCCCCTTAGATGATGCACAGGACACAAGTACTTCAGCAGTTCTTGTTGCTTCGAATTATATTGTTGACCACATCTGTAATGGGTCATTTCCACAGAGTTCAGGAACATCGAGTAAACAAAACCCACAAAAATATCCTGGGAATATCTAAACATCAATAACCAAATTTAAATGAATATAAAACTTGTCCCATTTCCATTAAAAACAATACCATCGCATCGTGTGACACCAACATTATCATGCTGTGCATGAAATGGTGAACAGTGTCAATGGCTCGAAGTCAAAGTCGAAGTCAGAAGTCGACTCCAGTCCTGTCTAGTATTTACAGCATGGAGTTGCAGCATCACCCAACACACTGGCCTAAACCAGGGCAGCTTGACCCAACATCTAAATGATGGATCAGGAAGGGCATTACGTTATATTGATTGCTCTCATCCAATACAGGCTTAAAGATCTTCCAATGTCTTATTGATTACCATAACCCAGCAAAACAGGAATTCTCCATATATCTACATCAGAGGAATCACTTTGGTAGAAATATGAAGAATAATGAGGAAACCTTAATGAGTCTCATTAATGTAAAGATTGATGCATATAAGGGCGGCACTAGTAAGAAAACTGGTATCAGGACTATTTTCAGTTTATAATACAACAAAACCACAGACCACATAACATGTTAGAAAAAAAGAAGAAAACATAATCTTAAGGTGAAGGTGAGGTGAAGCCTGGTTAAAAATATAAAATACAGTCCACTATTTCCAGTTTCTGGAAGATGGAGAGAATTTTCATGGAAGTTCGTTATTAAATTATTTATAAATACATACAGTGTATACAACAAAGCGTACATGACTTAATATTTAAACTTAAATATCTATAACCAAGCTAAATGTAAAATCTATCTAAACCAGTTTAGCACATGGCATTTGTTGCATCTTTTTAAACTAGGCTTGGTGCCATTGTAGGTAATGCAACTACAATGCGAAGTAAATTCTGTCCATCCTGTGGGAAAAAAGGATGATTATTCTCTTCTTTTTCACAGAAACTGATTGAAATGTCTGTTCTTGCTGCTTGAAGAATTAGTTCTAGAGAACAAATGATTCCATCCATGAGTGCGGCAGTACCGAAGGTCAGAAAAGGTCAACCTCAACAAGGAGGATAGATAGGGGTGGTTTCAGTGATAACATGAAAAATCTCATTAAAGGTTTCTATAAACTCAGGAAGAATACCACGCCACTAAGCTATAAATCATAATAAACTGACGTGATGAATTGTGAAATATCTGGAAATAGTAATGAAAATCACAGACATATAGGAAATAATTGGAATCTAATTTCTCCTGAGTGAATATGAAAGAGGTCAAGAGGTTAAGCTAATGAAGAAGTTCCGATATCATTCATACTTTTTAATCATGGTAATTGCTTCTCTTCTTTGAAAACCGGAGGATAAGTGCTGTGCCGGGAAAATTACATTATCCCCTGCAAATCGTCAAACTATTATACACAAAGTGCAACAAAGGCTGCAGTGAAATGTCTTTAACTGTTCAAACATGACTGACATGCCTTTTAATTTAACCTTACTGAACCTTTCCAGCAAAGGTTAATGACTTCAGCCATTAGGCACATTTCTTTTCACCTTTTAATGTGATTTGAATAATGAATAATAATAATATCCCATTAAAGCCTGTGACCCTTCAAGTCTATGAATGTCATTTTATACTTAAAATATAAAAATAATGATCAAAATGTTACTCATACAGCTTTTGTCTGACATGATAATAGACAACTTTTTACGTTTTAACAAAAAAAATGAAGCTTCCTCTCATATGACGTCATCAGCTTCCTGTCCCTTCCTCCTGATAACATGGCCAAGACAAACCCTCCCAGAAAGAGTTGTTTTATTGATTATTATAATTATCAACCCTGACATGTAAATACCTATTTAACCATTCAAGTCTCTAGAATAATTCTGCCCAAAATAATTTTGTACATGGGATAAATAGATCTTTATTTATGGGAATATTTGTGGAAGCGACAAATATGATAGCCAAATGCTATTTTCTGCAAAGAAAAGAGTATAAATTGGAAAAAATAGTATAACATGATTCTTAGGGACTCAATTGATATGATTATATGTATGACATCTTGAATCTGTGCTTAAATAGGTTAAAAGAAGCACCAGGTGTTCTATAAATACTATTGCATGTTTAAAAATAAAACTCTATTAAGATGATTTTTGGTTCTCAAATATATCCCACAAATATATCTTGTTAGTGATACCGCAACTTCAAATAAAATCGAGGAAAAGTGTAAAATATGGGAACTTTACCCGTGATAATGTGTAACAGGCTCAAAAAGTCATTTGACATGACTGTGGGGTCCGTTTTGTCAGGCCGCGACTTAAGAAACGGGGCATCGCTCCGCCGAAGGGAAGAGCTGAAGCTGCTCTTTCATGTCTGGTGTTATTCCATCTCATCAGCTGTGGCCAGGATCTCACTGCTGCTTCCACATGATTCCACTCAACATCTGTCTATGGTTGCAGTTTGTTTTACTTCATTTTATGCAACAATTTCTCCAGAGACCTTTCTTGTTTCCAGGATTGGAATGCATATGTCCCTAATGACTAAAACTCTCAACAACTTCCCAAAAACTGCTCTAAAAATATTATATATCAATATTTTTTAAAACTTTAAATGAGTTATTCTTTTAGAACTACTTCAGCCTAAAATATACATACCAAATATTAAATATAATTGGCAGTGGGGAGACACACACACACACACACACACACACACACACACACACACACACACACACACACACACACACACACACACACACACACACATCATTATCCATCAATATTATAACATCAATATTGACACATTTATTTTAGTAAGATGTTATTCCTTGATATAATAATGACAATCAGCCTGTAATTGTTCAGAGTATTAGGGCCAGGTTTAAATAAGACAAAAGGGTTTGAGGATTTTTTTTTATTTATTTACATTTAGACAATAAAGTTGAAATAAAAAAAAAATGTTACACTTGTCCCTAATACTCATTTTATTTTTAGGGCGTTAAATAGGTTTGTCTCTGCAGTTTGTGGTGCGTAGTTGTGTGTGTAGTTCATGGTCTTTAGATGTGGCACACTTAGATATGACATATCTGGAGATATAAATATGAGCCAGACGCAGTGAGAATCATCAAAGAATCTTCTGCTGTGTTGAATGATTCAACACAGAAACACAGCCTGACTGTGACGTCTGCTCTCTGTGTGACAGCCTGCATGAAAAATGCCATTCAGACTACAGCAGCAGTGAACTGGACCAGAGCCTCGAGCAGGGATGAATGCATCAGACGAGTCCTTCCAAGAGCCGGGTAACTCCAGCTGGGCTTACTCTTCCTACCACCAAAACTACACCCTGCCCCCTCCACTGCTGACCTACAAGACCAGTACGTCCAAACCTGCAGCATGTGAGCAGGTCAACATCGCCATAGAGGTACGTATGAGGTACTCAACACCAAAATGCATATAAGGGTCAGTGGCGAATAATTTTTGAAAAACATTTTAAAATACAGTTTTTTTACCATATCAATTACATAGGGTGGTGAAATATGTCAATGCAGTGTTACAACTTGTTGTCCTGTCCCTTGAATACTTAGAACCATTTCTTGTTAATCATTTAATGACCCCTAAGCTGATGGATGAGTGCAGATCCCCAGGTTAGGTTAGAACTGTTGTGTTAGACAGAGAATAAAGTCAGCGCTCACTAATAGTGTAGCACTTTTTTATTCATGCACATCAGCAGAAAGCAGTTTTCGTCATTTCAGCCCGATAGCGTTGCTGAGGTATAATAAACAGACCAGACACAAGCAAGTTATTTTTCTAGTTTAAGAAGAGCCAGAAGCGCCTATTTAATCCAAGACACGGTATTTATTTTTAAACAGGCCATATTTTGCCATTTTTAAAGTTCTATAAAACATTTTGTGATTTTCTTTATAAATATTAACCCACTCTGTTGTGATTGGCCAGACACAGGAACAGCCGTAGAAACAAAAATCAAACACTGGGGACAGAAGGGCTGGCTACATGGATTCAGGGACGGTTAATCATAGTATAAAATATAATGCAGTAAAATAATGTATTAAATATAATATAATAAATATAATATAAATATAATGCAGTAAAATACAGTAAATCATATATATTCTTCTCATAAATATATTTTTTTTCATAGTTTCTTGTATTTGTCCCTCTATGATGTTGATTTGATCATTTGTATCAGGCTGTTGTTTAATATGGGTCACAGCCACATATGTTATATTAATTTAATATCAGATTTAGGGAAGCCTTGATGGCTAAATAACATCTGTTTATTTCTGCTGCTGTGCACTAATTAAGTGCGACTGCTGTTTCTTGATGTGCTGATGAGAGAAATCATCACCCAACACACTTCTCTTGCACATAGAGTTTTATTCCAAAAAAAAAACCAACAGTATCAAACAGTGTTTTCATAATGCCGAATCTTGGAGAACCTCTGTGCCAATATAATCTCTTCATTCATCCCAAACATCCTCTTTATAGTTTCCTTAAGTCCACAAATTAAGAGGTGGAAAATACACCACACATGTATTGTTCTCCTTCCTTCTCCTCAGGTCTTTCTGATCCTTGGTATCATCTCCCTGCTGGAGAACATCCTGGTCATTATCGCCATCGTAAAGAACAAGAACCTCCATTCACCCATGTATTTCTTCATCTGCAGGTGAACGGTTCGACTTTTGAACACACAACATAAGGATATGGATGGCAGTGCTGGTCCACCACACTGGTCCAGACTGAAATGTCTCAACAACTATTTTCAATTACTTCCATGATGCTCTGTACATAAAAATCTTGGTTCCCAAAGAATTACGCCTATCTATGATGTTCCTAGTTTAAATGTCTCAAAGGAACTAATGAAAAAAGAAAGAAAAAAGTAAGAAGGAAAATAAGTAGGAAAGAAAGTCCCTCCTTGATGCTTGATTATCATACTATCTATTATAGATATATAATAACAGGTTTAATTAGACGTGTGTGTGTGTGTGTGTGTGTCTGTGTGTGTGTGTGTGTGTGTGTGTAGTGGCTGTTCCTGAGGCTTGTGTAAGAAACGATAATGATCTTCAATTTGCCAACCAGCTTTTCACATCTTGGACTATGAGACCTGAACTGATCATGCATTACAATAAGTACGTCAGTTATGCAATTAAGTTTTTCTACACTCAACTGAGGGTGTCAGCATCACTAATTAAAGTAATTTACACATCATCAGCTTGACAGGATCTTTAATGATGATTGCGACCTATCTTTAATGGCTCTTCTTTTCGCCTGCAATTTGTTGTTGCCAGAAGAAGCCAAATTATTCATAAAAGTGACATAGGCGACAAATTAGAAATGGATGAATGAAATATTGTGCTAAGCTGGCAGAGTTTCTGACATTTCTCTTTTCTTGTATCTCTTAATTACATATTTGACGTTGATGGAAGTCCGTTTTAATTGGCATGTTGCTATTGCAATAAATCCTATAGACAGAGTGGATTTGTGTCGCAGAACACAGATCATCTTGATGCCAGAGTCAAGTCATGAATTTGACAACTCCACTTAATAAAATAAAGAAAGCCTGATAACTGTGTTCTATTTAAAATGCATTGTATTGAATGTGAAATAGACACACCATTAGTTTCATGTAAACTAATGGCGTGTTGTTGGTCTGTCAGACACAGATACTTGGTGCAACATTACAAGGTCGACATGTTTGTTACAGATAATATTTCAACAACTAGTATTTCCAAGGAATTTGGGACAGACATATTCATGTTCCCATGTTCACATTTCATGTTTCTATGTATCCGGTGGTCTACTTTGGTTTTAGTGCTAATGCAAACACTGGGTGACATGATGGTGCAACAGAGTTGCCTCAGGTTCTAGTTTCAAATCTGCTCGCTGACTGCAGGTTTCCTCAGAGTTACAGTTCAAAAACATGTTGGATAGGTCTAAAATCCCAACATGTCTGAGACAATCCAAGAGAATTTAGAAAAAACTTGAAAAAACAACAACTTTATGCATGTCAGGGCAATATCCACTTGGTGGTAGAGGAGATATTGTATTATTGCTTTTTCATAAGCAGATATAAATAGGAAATGGAGGAACATCATGCTAACATGCCTGAATTAACATTCAGCTCTAGGGTTGTTGACATGACTGTATATAGCATGTGTTTGCTTAGAAAAGTACTTCTGTTACCACTAATTTATCCTAATTTGATTTTATTACATTACACTAGGATCACAAGTGACAAGAGTTTACATAACGTTTTACAATACACTTGGATGGATAATTTGATTTTTAAAGTTCAGGACTCAGGCCTGCTGGTTTACATTAGAGACTCATAATTATTATATTGGGCTTGTAATTGTAAACTCTGTTTTCCCTGTGTTTTCCCTAAGGGGGCTTCTGGATTCATGTGAAGATTTGCAAACTTTGTTTTTTTTTTTTTTTATCTTAACTTGTCTTGTTGCAGTTTGGCAGTAGCTGACATGCTGGTGAGTGTGTCTAACGCCTCAGAAACCATCATCATTTACTTCCTCAACAATGGACAGCTGGTGGTGGAGGACCACTTAATCCGGCAGTTGGATAACGTGTTTGATTCCATGATCTGCATCTCTGTTGTTGCATCCATGTGTAGTCTACTGGCAATTGCTGTTGACAGGTAATGATGAAGAGTATTTATTTATTATTACTGAGAAATCCTTTTCAAGGAATTTGTATAGAGGAAATGTATAGTGTCCGCTGTATTATCAGAAGAGTCAGCTTGCATAATTGCATTACAGTGTTTTGACTTGAAACAAGGTCATTCATTAAACTAATTGATGCAGCCTACTGTTGGTGCCCAGAGCAGCTATTAAAACTCTCTAAAAATTTGATTTGATAAAAATTTCAGGATTCATGGTCGAGATGTTTAAGATAAAATTTCTTTAAAAGTATTATTTTCAAATTCAATTTCAAATTCAACATTATTTGATCTAATGTAATGTGTATTAGTAGTACACAGTTCATTACACTTGCCATAAATTTGGTACTTTGTGTGATGTTAAATTATGATTGTTATATTGAGATACAAATATATGCAGAAAAAATAATTTCCCATTAATTTGTGTCAAAATTTATTTCTAATCTGAATCTCAGCCTAAATATGTCAGCTCGTGCTAACTACTAAAGGTTGATTTGAGAAATGAATATGTTATTATTTGCAGGTACATCACTATCTTCTATGCACTGAGGTACCACAACATCGTGACAGTGAGAAGAGCCGGCTGCATCATTGGGGGAATCTGGACCTTCTGCACCGGCTGCGGGATCATCTTCATCATCTACTCAGACACCACCCCCGTGATCATCTGCCTGGTTTCCATGTTCTTTTCCATGCTGCTCATCATGGCCTCCCTTTATAGCCACATGTTCATGCTGGCACGCTCACATGTCAAGCGCATTGCCGCCCTGCCCGGCTACAATTCCATCCACCAGCGGGCTAGCATGAAGGGGGCTATCACGCTGACCATTCTTCTCGGAATCTTTATCGTCTGCTGGGCCCCCTTCTTCCTCCACCTGATCCTGAGGATCTCTTGTCCCCGAAACCTCTATTGCATCTGCTTCATGTCCCACTTCAACATGTACCTCATCCTCATCATGTGCAACTCTGTGATTGACCCGCTGATCTATGCCTTCAGGAGTCAGGAGATGAGAAAGACTTTTAAGGAGATCATCTGCTGTTGCAGCCTCAGGAATGCCTGCAACAGCATTTGCCCTCTGACAAGTAAGTACTGAGGAACAGACAGAGAACGACAGGACAGGTTGCGTGAACCGACTGAAGTTGACTCTGGAGCATAACTTTGGTAGATTCTGTGAAAACACTGAACATTCACTGAAAACCAAAAGTTAAATTTTACTTTTCGGACAATACAGAGTATAGTCAAGCACATCTCCTGTCCATCAAGTATTAAAACAGGATGAACTGGAAGGGGACACTCACAGTATGCCTATGATCTCCTAATGTATCTGCCATGTAGCCAGAGTGGCTAGTTTATTAAGTTCTTTAACCACACATCCACATCCATCTGGGACCTATTAAAATCATCATTGTGTGGAAGTGTCACAGAAGACTGCATTTTTTGTAATTCTGCTTTGGCCCCGTCTTTTTATTACCCTTTCAGACCTGCCACCCTGTATGCATTTTGGCATCAAAATAAGTCTAAATAATCATATCACTGGTTTCTTTTACCCTGCATTCACACATATGCCTAGTGGGGACATCCATGTGCGGGGATGATCATAATTGACAAGTTATATGTAAATAATTTAAAGAGCCTGTAAATCGACAGCCGCACATTATTTGTTTTATTCCTCTTGTTCTTGTCTTTCTGGCTGTCTGGTTCCTCGAGTGAGGGCAGTCTTTTTAATTCCTTTGCAAAGGTAACAGAGACTGTGGTAGATGTGGAACATTACATTAGCTAAAGTTAACATGGACCTGCCAACCTTGTGAAAATATTCAAACAATGTTAGCCTGTTTGCAAGTTATCTTACTTGTTCACAAAAAGTCGGCAAAGCAAAGTTGAAGGTACTTCTTCTACAGTTTTAGCCATGTTCATATTCAGCCTATATTGTTAATAGGTCATCATAAATTAAGTAATATTTAAACATAATATCTGATTAGAACAGTTTAATTAACCAATTCTAAAATATTTATTTCACCATCGCCACAAAATATTCTGGTTATAATTTTACAGCTACATTTCCCTCCTTTAAAATGCCAAATTAGTCGTGGAGAGTTGGGTAATGCGACACATCAGGTAAGGTGAGACAGTCCTTGTATCTAGGCAATGGTACACATTTGTGGTCATGTGACCATTATATTTTCAAGACCCTCCCATTTCCCCTTGGCCATGAAAAAGAGGCCATCATGGTGCTGCGGTTAGCATGTTTTTCATCAAAATGTTGTCTTTTTTTTTGCATGTAAAGGTAAATTTTCTTGCTGTCAACTTAATCAACTATTGTGCCAAAGCAAATTGACCCAGGTAGAAAAAAATATGTCATCCATGTTGATAAACTACCAACATATAAACCCATGTGATGATGCTAGCTAAGGATATCCTTGACTTGCTAAGAGAGGGAATTCTTTTCTAAAATAGTGGTGGTGAAGTAAAGTGAGACAAAAGCTGTGATGGTCTCACTTTACAAACTAAGACCCAATGCGCAGGTAGACTAGGGTGTGCAAGAGATCACATGATTTTATAGGTTAACTAAGGCCAAAAAAACCTAAATATTATAAAAATGAAATGTCTAGTTTAGGTGTAGATTCATTTTGCAGCTTTCTAGCACGTTGCTATCTTTCTGTCCGAACTCCAGAGGCAACATCAGTGAGAAGGGCTACAGCCTTCAACAAAACTACCGTTGAGGAGTTCTTTAACAACGTCCTTACAGAATAAAAGCCACAGCAGGTAATCTACACATATAGAAAGTAAGGCAAGGCAGTAAAGACAAGGCAATTTGTATCCCCCATTTTTACAAACAGCATCCTCTGCCCCTAGACCCTCACATCTACTGAGGAAAAGACTGAAGAGCACCTGACCGATGCTGAGTGGCTTGACTAGCGAGCTATTGACAGAATGCTGAAATGAATGCTATTACTAGTAATGTTGTGAACCTTTGAAATGGAAAAAAACAGATTGGACTGAAAAGAAATAGATGCCTTCAAACCAACTCATTACTCATGCATTCTAAACTTTCTGATTGACAGGTGTGACAGAGAAAAAAAAGGGGGGGGGGGAAATGAGTTGGTTCTGTCATATCTGCTGAGAGAAGAGCTGAGGAGTCAAATTCAAAGACTGCGTCATGGTAGGACCTGCAGGAGCCATAGGTGACTCCACCAGAACAGGATGGATGAATAAAGAAACTCAGATGTGCCGCATGTTCTCAGACCGGATATGCGTCTCTTCGTGAAATCCTACCACTTCCAAAATGACCCCCTCAGAAAACAAACCAAACGAAAACCTATGAAGACAGCCATCACTACTGAGAAGCTGGTAATTGAAAACAAAATCGTAATTAGCCCCTCTGAGGAGAGTTATGTTGCATGTCCCTGTTGTGTCTAATGAAAGCTCTAAAGATGAGAGAAGTGAGCCAGAAAACAAAAATCTCTCTGCGGGTGTCTTTGTCGCAGTTAACTTTGCAATCAAACATAGGGGCATGCGTTACATTGGCATGATAGAGAAAATCAGTTTGTCAGAAGAATCCAGGGAAACACAAAAAAAGTGATATAGACCCTTGTTTTGTATAAAGTAAAATGATGTAGCAGTTGTTTCTAAAAGAGATGCGGTGAAGAAGCTGCCTCTAAATGCCGCTTCTTTCCCTGTAATCTTCAGGGCTGGAATGTAAAATAGGTCTAGTTGTAGAGGCTGATGTTCTAATCCTGATGGGTTACATTACATTTTGAATTATATTATGTTGAATGTTTTTTTCAGACATACTTTCAAGTGTTGAACGTGAAAAATGTGACCAATACCGATTATTCTGTTACAAGTCATTACATTAATTCTTCAATGTGCGGTTGTCATACAATACAATGAATACAATACAACTGAATCATTTCCGTTGCTAAGAAACATGCAGAATTATTGAGAAATTTGACAATTCTACTGATCATTTTATCTCACCTGAGGGGAGCAAATGAAAATAATGTCTCACTTTACCCCACTCTCCCTTACTTAAATCTTTCTTTTTCGAGGGTTGGCAGGTTTGATGTTTTGATTTCTGCAGACAGGAGATTTTCTTCTTCACCACTATCATTCGTACCAGAGGGGATACATTTGAAATGTAAAAAATATATGTAGCAATAGCTTCACAGTGCTTTCTGTATGTGTGTGATGCCCACCTCCCTACTCCCTACAGAACTTAACTCGCAAAATACAAGCATCAGCTGATACTGCTGTTCATTTTATACATCAGTTCTGGATGGTAGAGACTACAGTACAAATTATTTAGTGCGTGTTACATATTGTTTATTGCAAAGTAAAACAAGCCATTTGTATCAATAGAGTGATTCCTCATGACATTTCAGCTTGTTCTCATTCCCAATGAATAGTGTTGTTTTGTCATGCCCCTCTGCATGACTTTTTAAAACCTTTAGCGTCATTAAATATGTAGGGTAGTCTCGTAGACTACGGACTATAATACTCTCAACGATGTCTGAAATAGACGTAAAAAAAAACAATGTCTGTATGAATTGGAAAATATATTTTTCACCCTGGTTTTCAACATCAATGTATAACAAAGCATAAATGTGTTTAATTATTCTGATAATTTGTTAGTTGTAGCTTGAAAAAGAGATATTTTTTACTGTGAAGTAGTGAAAGTATTTCTCCAAAGTCATATTGGACTGTTCGGCAATGTAGTCGATGCAAAAATGAAGTTTCATATAAAATGCCATGTCCACAAGAAGATTCCAGGGCATCTAGAGATTTTGGTCCCCCTTTCTAATTTGTAAAGAGATGTGCAACCTTTGATATGTCATTATTTGCACATTGTAAAGGATGACAGATTTTGTGAGTGCAACATCTTCATCTAATCTACATCTACATCTAATGAAGAAGTTGCTCAGATGCTAAAACATGCCTTGTGCATCAGTATTGGACACAGAGGAGATGAGATCTAATAATGATGCAGATGGGTTTATATTGGAACAAGTTGAATGCCTGGTGTGTCTTATAATGATGCCTGAGACTCAGTATCAGACATCGAAGTGTGACAAAACAACACTATGGGAAGAGAAAGTGGCATTTTAATGCATACAGCCAAATGAAAGAAAACTGTATTAAACAGTTTTTTGATGTTTTTTTTCAATGTAATTGCCTTACTGTAGCCCGCTTTGCAATTGTATAGCATATGAATATGCAGGCAAATGTACACAACATTGTGTTACATATGGGAAATCTTTCATTTAAACCATCATTTTGGTCTGTTCCATATTCTGTATGTTCTCTAGCTCCAGCTTGACATGTCTTTGTAATCATGCAAATTGATTCATTCTTATGTTTGATTGTGAAGTGCCTGTTCCCACAGAAATGATGGCAGAGATGAAGCCCACATCTCTAATAGTGTGAGCAGTCCTACTTTATGTACAGTGAGATAATATGAGCGGCTGAGAGGGACGCACAGTATTTTATATTGTAAGTGGTGGCATGCAAAAGTATTAAGGTGAGCTATAAAGGTAAAATCACTGATGTTAGTGTTGCTCATGTTGCTTCAAATGATTTATTTTATTCATATGTGTTTAAATAAAAGGTTAAATGGTGAGCCGTTTCTATATTATTGCTCATTATAGCTAAAGTACACTGTGATCTTGTGCATGCTGGAAATCACAAACTCGTAATCTATTCAAAATTGGCTTCTGGAAAATATGAGACCAATGTGAACGGGTTCAGATGGGTAATTTCAAACAGGATTTGAAAAGACTGATGTAGGGATATTGAAATTTCCTGAGAGGAAAGGCAGAAAGCAGAGAGATTAATGGTTAGATAACCAGACAGCAAGATACGCAGACCATGGGCAGATGGCAATTATCTTCTGAAAAAACATTCACACAACGTGGGGGGGGGGTGAGTTGCAAACACTCATGAACGGCCATTCATGTGCATTCATTCATTTTAACACAATGGACACTAAAAATACTGATGGCGCTAGTCTTGATAAAGACTTCATTTGACAACCCACAGTGACAGAAAGGTTGACAGTACTGTAAATAAAACGTCGCTATATATGTCTCTATGAGCAGCACGTCCAGTCTGAACAAAGAAGCATCTTCCTGAAGGTGTGTCTGAGCTCGGCGCTGCGGAAGGCGTAGATGGCCGGGTCGATGAGGGCGTGGCTCATCATCAACACCACATGCAGCTGGAACAGCGATCGGTAACACTCGCAGTACGGGTTCATGGGGCATGCGGTGATGATGATGAGATGGAGGAAAAACGGTGCCCAGCACACGACAAACGCCCCGAAAAGCATGGTCAGAGTCAGTGTCCCTCTCATGCTGCTGCCCCACCATCGCTGCCGCCGACTCTTCCCACTCCCGCCGTTGGGAAGAGCGGCGATTTTCCTGGCGTGCACGCGCGCGAGCATGAACATGTAGATGTAGAGGAAGCAGATGATCATCAAGGAGACGACAAAAAAGCCAACGTAGCAGAATATGATGAACTCGGAGCCGTAGAACCTCATCATGAGCACAGCTGACAGCCCACATGTTGTCCAGATGACACCTAAGATGACCCCCGTGCGGCGCATCGTCATGATGTTGTGGTATCGAAGTGCATGGAAGATGGTGATGTAACTGGAAAAGGTAAAAAAAAAAAAACGTGTTTACAAGCATCTGAACACATTAGCAAGGTCCCTGTCTGCATCTACACGACCATGTGATGGTAAAACTACTTTAACAAAAAAAAAAAAATATATATATATATATATAAAACTTAGCTTAAGGTGGCGTATGCAAGATTTTAGTCGGTGTCGTCGATAAACATCTTCCTGATATGACTTTTTGGAACTTGGGATGTCTGAGAGAGGGACCAGGTGAGAACAATGGTGTGAAATAGAGAAAAATAATTGAGACACCGATTTCACCCCACTCTGCTGCAATGTATTTTATTTGAGCTTAAACACTGCCCTGGCAGACTAATTTGGGGTCCTCCCCAAGCTGTCACCATGTTCTATTTCTTGTGCCACGTTATTGACATCAGTTATTGTTACAGGTATAGCGGTAGCCAATTTTTGACAGAAAGAGAGAGAGAGATAAGCAGACGCTCCAAATTATTAAAAGATTCACTCCATCCCATGTCCTCCCACTTTGGTGCTCACATGATCTGTCCCAGACCCTCCAAAATCATGAGAAAAACAGAAAACACAGGCAGAAGGCAGAGACTCTGTACATAGACACACAACACTCGCCACACACCTCAAGTGATGATTGAGAGGGATTTACATTTGTATGAGATTTCATATTTAGTTTTTTAGCAAAATCTTGCATACGCAACCTTTGATATTCACTATGAAGGATTACAGCCATGAATCTCTACATGGCTTCTTACCATACAAGCATGAAGCATTAAATAATTGGCTGCCTACTGAGAAAAACATTGTGAGCAGTAACATGGCTGCAATGAAAAACAGACATGATTTGTGATGCAGAAACCTCTGCAATGGGCTTTTAAGTTATGTAGTTCAGAATTTAGCCTTGTTAGTGAGACCAGGGGTTTTGAATATCAACATGAGGGAAGAATAATTGGCTATCAGGCCACCGAGATCCACCGAGGAACAGTTCAAACCGCCAGCTCATCGGCAAACGATCAAATAGATCGACCATTTGTTGCCAACCTGCATTTTGGAGCTGGTTTTCTTAGTGTCACTAATGCTAGTTTATACCATTAATTCACAATGTAAAAATAAATGTTAATGATGCATTTGAAAACGGGACCGTTTAATAGCCATTCACACCGAGACGGATTCAGACCCATTCTTGTCATCTGCCCACGCTAACAAACACCCTGTAGGTGTAAGTAAATATTTAAAAAAATTCAGTGTGCAAATTTAAGAGAGGACATACCGGTCTACAGCGATGGCCAGGAAGCTGAAAATAGAGCCAACAAAGGACATACAGACAAGCGAGTCCATCACGTCATCCAACTTCGTCTCAGAGTGACCTCTCTTCTCCAGTGACCCCATATCTGCGAGCACGATCATCAGGGTCTCGCAGGTTTTGCTGAGGCTGGCGATGGTGTTGAAGGCAGCGAGGCTGCAGATGAAGCAGTACATGGGCGAGTGCAGGTTCCTGTTGTGTATGACGGCCACCACGACCAGAAGGTTCTCTGCCAGGCTCACTAAACCGATGGTGAAGAAGACGAGGACGGGGACCTCCACCTCTGGACAGTCTGACTGGTTCACCGTGGTAGCATTCATGGTCAGATGAATGTGTCTAGATTGTAAAGATGTTGAACATGGGAATTATAACTATGAAGACATAGATTTTGCTCTATGTAGAGATGTTGGGGGCCTCTTGAAGGAAAGGATTTGTATTTGGTCCTCAGCGTTAGAATAAACTGCAGAGGGAAGGACCAAGGTCCAGCCTGTGTTGGGTTAACAGAGTATTTCAGTTTTCAATCTTGCATTCACCATCTATTGTGAAAGGTTCATAATGACCAAGAGTTTAATCTCACATAAAATGGTGTTAATGATGATGGGGTTCAAGTCATGATCTCTAGCCACGTGTTTCTGCTTCTCCCTTGTTCTTAGCACAATCATTTTTGACTGTTCCTGTGGGTATTTCTTTCTATTTATCCAGAACACAGAAAGCTTCTATTCTCTTTAGAAGAACAGCTCTCCTTTGAACAGTGTTAATCTAACCTGTCATTCTTCTATGAGCCTTTTCCAAAAGGTTCCTGATAATTAGCCTGGAGATAGAAAATAGTAAATGATGTTGTTAATGTTCACGGATATAATACTCCTTCTCCTGGTGAATATGTTCACTATTCTCCCATGCCGAATTCAGTGTGTGATTCAAGTCATGCTCACTTTGTCGCTTCCATTACACCTGTATTTTCTTTTCAATGTGTAGAGTGACCTTTTATACAAGTGTCAACATCTCATCATAACAGCTCATCTGAAATATATAGCCTTTTATCTTTAAAATCATTAGTTCCACCTTTGTAAGTGAATGGTTATGAAACACATTTTGAAAGGAAAATATGATCATACGTTAAGGAAATTCTCAAAGAAAACGGTCCAAATTTTAATTATCAGGATTCTTTTTTGCCTGTAAATTTGCATTTAAATTAGAATCAACAACAATATTACATTTACATAAACACATAAACACTGGTTTTCTGCTGAAAAAAGGTGGGTTTGGGGTTTAGTTTATTATTAATGAGGTCACTGCTGGCCTAAAAATATAATGTTGCAGGAATTTCTTTCTTGGCAACAGAATCAATAATTGATTGTTTCCTCAACTGGTGCACAGGGGAGATAAAACACTGTTTTTTTAATTAAAAAATGTGCTTATTAATTAACACAAACCCAGTCCACCAGTGACTGACAACATGTGTTGCTTTAAAGCCCCAGTGTGTACGATTCAGTGACATTTACCAATACAATATTAATAAATATATTTTAATTTATATATAATCTGAAATAAGACTTCTTGTGAATTTATTCCCTTAGATTGAGCCATTTTCATCTACACAGGGAGCAGGTCTCCCTCCATGAAGCCAACTATGTTGCGCCACCATGTTTCTACAGTAGCCCAGAAACATGGTGGTTTGTCCCAGAATGGACAAACCAAGCAATATATATAGAGAAGGCTACTTGATGCCACCAGAAAACTATACACTGTAGCTTTAAAGGTTACTTCCAAAGTTACTCTTATGTAAGGCACATTGAACTGCCTTGGGTTTGAAATGCTTTATAATTGAAGCTGCCTTGCCTTTAAGATAAGCACTGTTTTTTTTATGGGTACATGTAGGAACGTAGGAAAGAAATGAAAGGAGCCTGTAGCCTGGAGTGTCTAATGTGAGGCTACACTTTTAGTAAAGAAAATGTATGTGTGATGTAAGAGCCCCAGCAGAAGTCCACCTTCAGCTTTAGGTTTTGATTGACGCAACATGAAAAATAACAACAAACAACAAAATAACATAATAGCAGCCTCATAGACAGAGGCTGCTCTGTGTTGTTCACAGAGTACTGGGGCTGTATTGACAACATAATGATTGTGATTCTGCTCCACTGGTGGTGAAAAGTTCAGAATATATTTTCATTGTGTTTGGTGTGTGTGTATGCACGCATGAACCTCTACGTATGTGTTCATGTGTTCAAACTTAAGGTTAAATCATGTAACATTTTCAATGTCCGACCATATTAAGTAATGAAAGAAAATTTATTAAACACTCTGAAGCAACCAGCTGCAGATCTTTGTCACGCAGCGCCCTGAAACTTTTCCCCATTTCTGCCATGTTGTAACCACAAACTTAAATGAATTTTACTGGGATTTTGTGTGACAGACCAACATAAAGTAACACATAATTGTAATGTTGAAGGAAGATGATACATCAAAATATTTTACAAAAATCTGAAAATTGTGGCATGCATATGCATTCAGCTCCCTTTACTCCGCTACCAACTTCATTCAGAAGTCACCCAATAAGTAAATAGAGACCATCTGTGTGTACTGCATTTCCAGTATGAATACAGACGTCCTGTGAAGGCCTCAGAGGTCTATTAGAGAACATTAGTGAAGAAACAACATCATAAAGACAAAAGAAAACAGCAGACACATAAGGAATAAAGTTGTGGAAAGGTTTAAAGCAGGATTATCTTATAAAAACATCCCACGGACCGCTGTTCAACCCATTATCTGTAAAAGGAAAGCGAATAGTACAACTGCAAACCTACAAGGACATGGCCGTCCACCTAAACTGACAGGCCGGGCAAGGAGAGTATTAATCAGAGAAGCAGCCAGGCAACCCGTGATAGCTCAGATGGGAGAATCATGGTGATCAATATGACAAAAAGCACAATATTAGATTCAGCTTTTATGGAAGAGTGGGCAAGAAGAAAGCCATTGTTGAAAGACAGAAATAAGAAGACTCGTTTGCAATGTGCTACGAGCCATGTAGGGGACACAGCAAACACGTGGAAGTTGGTGCTCTGGTCAGATGAGACCATAATGGATCTTTTTGGCCTACATGCAAAACGCTATGTGTGGTGTAACATCAACCTGAATACACCATCCACAGCATGAAATATGGTGATGGCATCATTGTGAATAAAAAAACTGCTAGAGACTGAAAAAGACTTCGGCTGGAGTTTTCAGCTTCCAGCAGGACAACATCCCTAAAACAGAATGCATTAGATCAAACCATATAAAATGTTAGAATGACCCAGTCAAAGTCCAGCCCTAAATCCTATTGAGAATCTGTGGCAAGACTTGAAAATTGTTGTTTTGAGACGCTTTCCAGCCAATCTGACTGAACTGGAGCCATTTTGCAAAGAAGAAAGGGCAGAAATTGCATTATCTACATGTGAAAAGCTTGTAGAGATGTATTCCAAAAGACTTGCCGCTGTGATTGCAGCAAAAATTGGTTTGACAATCTATTGACTCAGTGGGGCTGAATACACAATTTTCAAATTTGTAAAAAAAAAATATATATATATATCACCATCACTAAAATCTCAATAAAATACATTTAAAGTTAGTGTTTGTAATGTGACAAAAATATTGAAAAGTTTTGCAAGGCACTGTATGTGTCAAATTTTGAAGATAATGAAGGGACCGCACGATTTTAGTCCTGTCATTTGAGGCATTTAGGATCTGAACACATTTCTCTGCTTGGATGAAAATTCTATTCCATGAGTATCCCCTGGTGTTGCTAGGGCAAATTTGCCTCAGGGCTCATTAAAGTTTCATCTACTATTCACTGACTCATTGACTCTATAAATTAAAATTAAACTTTAAAGCTAGAGTGCATAACTTTTGTTTCCCCCGGTGACAGCGAGAGTATTACAAAATCCATGTTTGACACATGCATACGTAATAAAAAAAAGGCTCTGTAAAGAGTGTCGCACAACCCCTAGGAAACGACTCTACACGACCAGAACTTAATCCATTCGGTCCACTAACAGAGACTTACATTGTTGTCCGAAAACTGTTAAAAACACAGAACGAAACAGAAACTTGTTTTGAAATGGCTCCAAATAATGTTTTCAGTCTCTGGAGTAGTGTGAAGGCTTATGGCACATGCAGAGTTTTGGTTCTTCACTACTTTTCTACAGATCACAACCTCTTGACCTTGAGGGGGGGGGGGCTACACCTACACCCCTCCCCCTACATTCCTTCTTTCATGAAATATATTTATGAATCGCCCTCATATCTCCTCTGCATTCACGTTCATGTAAGATCTAACAGCTGGATTAGCAGAGACCAACGACATTGAATGTGCCTTGTGATCATTTGACCAATCCGTACCTTTTGGTCAATTAGAACAGTGGCAGTGGGTGTAATTACAACGTCTGAATGTCTTGAATCTGGGAAAACGTAGGAGTGTGTGCACATACGACAAACAGCATAACAGCTGGAACCCGGCCAGGTTGCAAAAAGGTTGTCAATATATATATATATATATATATATATATATATATATATATATATATATATATATATATATATATATATATATATATATATATATATATATAGAGAGAGAGAGAGAGAGAGAGAGAGAGAGAGAGAGACATTTACTTTGTTCCTATTTCTTTTAGCCCCAATTCCTGTTCAAACAGTTGCATGAGCCATGATGATGGTTGAAGTGCTTCTACTGAAAGATGATTAACGTCATATGAATCAGCTGAAAGTGTAGACAGTAATAGCAGGATTGGGAATGGATGCAGCAGTTATATCTAGACTGAATCTACCTCTGCTTGCCTCTGTAGCCACAGCTGCTGTCCCCCTAATGTGAGCATGATTGGTTTGGTCTCTTCTTCCAGTTCAGTCCTGTTCAGCCATGTAAATCTGAATGATTTTGATTATGTAGCTACATCAATCTTAAAAAAATAAGTGGAGTGCTTCTTCTGAATCCCAGATAAAATGTTCTAAAAGCTTGTGTTAAAAGAAAAAAATCTTACTTGTTGCTCGCCCTGGAACCAGCTGCTGGTTAGAAGCCTTTTAGGAGATGGTTTGTCATCCTGTTTTTAATGATGTTTTTGTGGCACATCTCAAATAAAAGGAGAAGATGCAGGCACTGAAGGGAACGGTACAGCGGTTATGCAGCAGACTTGGTTTATGTGAGTGAGACAGGAGATGCTGTTATTGTAGCCCTGAAAGGCTGTGGTTCCAAGGCTGCTACGTGTGTTATTTCACCCATGTTTTCTGGTTTGTTTTTCCTTTTTCCATCAGTATGTCTATTCATAACAACAGCAAGGCTGATCCCTGACCCTTCTTCTCTCCTAGTCTGATTACAGCAGGATTCTGCAGCCTTTTCTATGAAAAGAGCTGAAAAAGAATAAGTCTGCGTGGAGCCACAAAACTTATTTCAGCCTTATAATTAGTGCATCTGCTGTGTTTTTGTACAGCAATTCTGAAATTGCTCTCTTCCACTTCACATTCCCCAGCCAAAATGGAGTATGATTATTCTTCAAATGTCTTTCAATATTATTTTTTTTCCCCATAGTACCTATGAAAAAGTTGCTCCCTTCTCTTTTTACTTTACTTTTTTAAAATTTTTTTAAGATTTCAGTCTAAGGGTTCTGTTAATGTCACTTATGTGTCGTTTCAACAGGTTCATACAGGCTCCTTTCTGGTTGACGCATTACATCAGCACCTTTTTGAAAAGGGTCTCCATTTCTTGTTTTTTGTATTTTAAAATATTTACTGCGACCGACTTTCTTGGGTGTGTTTGTTTCCGGGATCATACGCCAGCACGGAGGGTGTGGAGCATGCGCACATGTAGCATCTCTGATTATGGCATATGCATGCCGGAGAAAGTCTACGTCCAATTACTTTTAAGGTAGGAACAACAAAACTGAAAAATTACGGAAAAGGTACCGTTTACCGGCACATGGGCCTTTGTGTGAAAGGAAAACCTGACTGGCATAGCAACAGTAACCAAGACTTTGAATGACCAATAACAAGTTAAAAGCAATTAAGACTATTCCTGACAAGGACTTGGACACAGGGAGATTATAGAAGCCTGATTTATATGACCATGCTATGATTTCAATTTTTGATTAGAACACACTTAGTGTGATAGATATTCTTTTATTAAGTTCATTCTACATCATGGATCAAGCCACGCTGTCATCAGCCCACCCCCAAGTTGTTCTGATAAAAGGCTCTCTGACCTTCAAAGAGAACTGTGCTGGTGTGCTGATTATAAAAGCAGCTATAGAGGTGACAGTTGTGAGAAAAATGTGGAGAGGGAGTCCGTCCTTATTTGACAGGAGAGACAGAAACCCTGAAAGACAGGTGAGGGATAAATGCAGCAAAAATGTGGAGGCGTACAGAAAGAGAAAGCAGCCGATAATACAGTGACAGTCATATTAAGAGCACGCTGGGAGGCAGAACGTGGTTGAGAGCTTCTGATTTTTCTCTGCGCAGTTCAGCACACGTGTCAAAGGTGGCTGGAAAGCGTGGACCCAGGGGAGACCACATACAGTACAAAAAGGTGATCGCTCCGTGTCATGAATGTGTACCGAACATTAGTTCCGTGGTGAGAGCTGTGTGTGTGTGTGTGTGTGTGTGTGTGTGTGTGTGTGTGTGTAGGCGTCTCAACGGTTTTCCTCTGCAGGACATGATAAAAATATCCTGTTTTTCTCTTTCTCCCACAGAAAACAGATAGCAGGGGATGATGAGTCTCGCAGGTGCATTTAAACACTTCAAACAAAATTATAGCTGCACTCAAAACATCTTATCTAACGTGAGAGTTATAGACACACACAGGCATACACACACACGTGCGCCTACTTATTGCTTGTTTTCATTCAGCCACTTTTTTTTTTTTTTTTAAATTGGATCACATCATCGGGCAGAAAACAAAATTATTGAGGCTCAGTATATACACATATATAATCAATACCTGTCAGAATGTCATGGCAGCTTCTGTAGATTTAGCTTCCCTTCCTCCATTTCTGACAGCCCTACATTGTGTGTGTGTGTGTGTGTGTGTGTGTGTGTGTTCATGATGAACGAACATGTCACTGGAAGGCAAAGGACAATGATGACATATAGCTACAAATCACTCTTCTGGACGTGGAAGTGCAAGTAACACTTTATTTAAACAGGTGAGTTCGTAACACGTTCATAGCAGCTGTCATAAACTGCACACAAAACATTTATGACCGTTTCAAGAAACATTCATAACAAACCTTTCTTTTTTTTTGTGGAACCGGACCGTCAAAATAAAAGCCCAACAAATGCAAAGCAGCATTGCTGCTTTTGTTCCAAATCTGATCACAACACATCTGAGTCAATGGCCTAGTGCAGTGCCAAGGAGACAGAACATGGTCAAGCAAATCATTTTTGTTTCATGAAAATGGATTTGTTTTATAATGTGACCTTTGCAGATGATTTCTCATCTTTTGCTACTGGGAATGTTCAACGATTCCAGGATTACACAATTCATCTCAAAATAACAAATATTAACTTATAAAAAAATGAAAAATAAAAGTTCTGCTCAATAGGCTCCCATTTCTGCTCCCAGTGTTGTACTCTGTGATTAAGAATACTTTAAAACTTGTAGTTTCACTTGTATCACTTGTAGTGATTTTCGTTGTAGACTTCATAAGATATACATGAAATATTTACAAAGGCTGGAAAGATAACATTAATGTCAGATTACACAAATACAGATGAATGTAGGCTCGCTTACCCATTGACGTCAGCCAAGTTTGGGGGAAAAAAAACAAAAAACAAAAACTTTTTATTTTGACAAGTTCCACATTAATAAAAGGTTTGATATGAACGTCGAGTCGTGTCTCATAAAACAGTCATGAATGCTTTATGTGCAGTTTATGACAGCTGCTGAATGTGTTAGGAACTCACCCGTCCCACCACGACCACACGGACGGACGGGGACCATCCCTGCTTCCATCTCTCCATCCCTTTCATCAGCAGAGGAGCACCAGCGTAAACATGGAGAGACTGAACACCAGCTGTGGTCCTGGGCCACCTGGGAGCTTCTGCTGATCACCCAGATGGCTGCGTTTCCTCCCTGCCGAGGGGCTCAGGCGGAGCTTCTGCCCCCTGGATCCTGCAGCCGATTGCACATATATTGATGCTAATTCATTGATTACTGCTAATTAGCACTTATTCGGGCTGTTGTGCAAATTGAAGCCGCTCATGGGATTACATTTTACGGTGATAACGTGACAGATAATGAGTGATTGAAATTGACAATTTTGTTGTTTTTTGTTTTTTTAAATTGGATTTGTTTAAAATAACAAAAATATGAAATATTACCAGACTGTTCCCGACTAAAAAAAGAATCTGCTCATGCATTTCTAATTGATTAAAACAGAAAATACTTAAATGTCCCTGAAGTAAAAAGCAAATGACGTATAAAAAAAACAACAACAAAAAAACATCCATTACAGTGAATGTCTTTCTAACAGACTATTCACTGATATAGAAACTTGTAATTAACATACTTATGTGTTAAAGTGCTGTTTTCGTGATCACAGCAGACATTTAGAGCCAGGAGACTGCAGCCTAATTGAATTCAGTCACCATTAGCTTCATCATTTACACCTGTGCTCTTCTTCCTGTGACGTCAAATACTCTTCTGCAGCAAAACAAAGATAAATGAGATAAATAATACATCGGAAAGAGTGCAGTGAATACATGCATATTCATCAGGCTGCTGGTGTAGCTGAAATTCTGAGTTATGTGACACAAGGAAACAGCTGTTGGTGAATATTTGGAGGAGCTCTGTGACTCCTACACCCACACTAACATGTTTGTTTCATCATTTTCTTTTGTGTTCCAGTGAACATAGTGCCGATTTCCTGTGCTCCTTCAACCAGATGAGAGTTGTATGGCTACCAGTGCACACTTAATGGGATTGGGGTAATTTTTTCATTTGATACAGAAGTCAATATTAACCATTTATTTTCACAGGGTGGAAAAGCCTATAAGACAGCTTTTAGGCCACAGTGGGATGTTAAACTCTCCTGAAACAAACAGATAGGATTTTTTTTATGATTGCCTAAATGCCTGAGAGCCAGACAGGCTATTAAGAAAGAAAACAAGAGCAGATTTGAGAACAAAAACAAATCTTAGAAGAATCAAGACTGTAAAGCCTTCTAATGCTTCCTCATAAAAAATATATTAGTGTAAAGAAGTGCTGGAGCACATCTTTGACTACAGATATTACTCTTGACAAGAGTAAACAGACAGATGAGACCTGGACTGTAATGGAAGGATAAAAGGAAGCTTTGGGTAACTAAACAATAGTAAAGAGGGATCTAATTTGAGGCACTGAGCCATCTCATTTCCTGCAGAAAGAACCGTTGTTCAACCAAAGTTGTTCTCATTGTAACTTGGGGTGAGCTCAGCTTCCTTAAGGTAGATTTAAAGATCTTTAAAGTCCCCCCCACACTCAAAATGTCTTTTTTTCCCGTCTGATATTTGAGCTTCAGTGTACATAATCATATGTGGACATTTTGTAATGGAAGACCGTTTTCACATTCATCTTATAAAAAGTGGAAAGTTTCAAGGGGTCTAGGAGCATGATTTGTGACATCACAAGTAGTTGGGAAGCTAATCCTCATCCAGTATGTAACTTTCATGAGCGTAAAATGTGAAGACACCAGATCCCAAACACTGAGAATTAACTTTACAATAGTAGGAGATATCTGGGGTCCAGCTGTTAAATTTAGAAATGAAAAATGTCTGCATTTTCATAGTTTCTGGATTTTTATTGAGGGAGAAGGAGTAAGAAGCTATTTATAGAGACAACGATATTATTTTGAAGATAAAATCATATTAGGCACAAATTATTAATCAAAGTAGAGTGTTTTTATATATTTTAAAATAGGGCTGGAGGGGATCTTTAAATACAATATATTTTTAAAATGGTCTTTTCCTGAAATGTGAAATTCAATACTTAAGCCACCTTGTGCATTTCATAATGAAGTTGATCAATAAAATCAGGCAACCAGTAGGTTTTTCCATTCTTCTGGTGCATTACTCATGACGTACAATGAAGGAAGATGGTGGTCTGTTTAGAGCTGATAGAGCAGAAACATCTGGCACCGGTATGGTCTCAGAAGATTGTAAAATCTTGCTATTTTTTTTTTAATGTAAATTGGCAGCCAGAATCTTTTTTTCCCATCTTCACTTGTTGTAATGAGAGCGATACATGTTCCGGCACATCATTAGGGAGCAAATGTTGAGAACAGCACATCTGTGTGTGTGAGAGAGAGAGAGCGAGAGAGAAGGCGAGAGCGAGAGAGCCTTTAGCATTTCCTACCGGAATCCTGCACTTGGTTGTAACAGCTATGCGTATGATTATGGGGCTTTTCCCTATCTTTATTCATCAAATCAACTCTAGAGGCTTAAAGGACACACACTCTTACACTCTTCTTGGGTTATATTTAAAATTGTGATATCCCTAACACAAAAAAATAACTCAATATAAAATAAAACCACTTTTATTTAAGTACTGCATAAATCACAACTTAGTACTAATTTATGTCACTAGGCTGGGTGGAATTTACACACAGCTGTTGCATCAGGCTGCTGGAGTGTAGGTGTAAGTTGATGATAAATACAACATTATATTTACTCTGAAACCTTAAACCTTACAGCAACATATTTCACAGTCAATCTTATTAAGCGTTTTCTCTACCTGGGGGTTAGCGTTTCAATTCCATGTGTCCATACATGGAAAACGTTAAGAGAATTATTGCTGTGCGAACCAAGAAAGGAAAACAATGACCTAGGTTCATATGTTTGTGCAGATTTACTTAATATGATGAATTATGGTATGTTTTCACAAGCCTTTCTGTTGCTTATTTTGGCTGAGGAGAACATTTTCCTTTTTCCTTATGGCAGACGACAGGATCCATAAGAGGACGCCCACGCAAGTTTCCATTTTCTGCATATTTTCTTTAAGGTGTCACAGTGAAGCCACACTGCTGAGAGAAGTCATGCTCAGGTCCTGCTGCATGTTGACGACTCTGAGCTCAGCTTCATACAGTTTGTTGCTGAGCCTGATATACGATGGAAGGAAACTCTTTGACTTTTCTGTTCAAATGCTGTGCAGCAGAGCTACAAACTAAAGACAATTACCTCATCTATCATCTGCCACAAAAGCAATGAATATAAATATGTCCATCTGACACCACAGTAGCATTCAAATGAAGCCATGTAGGTTCAGGGTATTTTCATATAGACCAAGAGCAGTGTTTCAGAGAGTTGTTTGTATGGCACTGCCCTCTGGTGATAGAGCTATAGAGTAAAGGAGCTTTTATTTCTGTTTATAAATTCATTATTGAATCATGTTGTGATATACAGACCATGCAACAGACTAAGTGTGACAGGACAAATCCCTGGCACGTGTTTTAGAGTAACATAAACTTTTAAAATTTTGTTAAATTAAAACATATACATTTTTTGTACTTATCATCCATACAGATGTCAAATCTGCAATTAAGTCATGTCTCCATACCAGATTTATCTCTTGGGCCTGGAATTCTCACTTTTAAATGGTGGCATTTGGTTTTCAAAATAAAATAAACTATTAATATACATATTTTTTTGTATTTGGGTCTTTAAATTATTTTCCTGTTGATCAAGATCTTTAGAAATATGGCATTGTTTCTTTTTAATGAGTAATAAACCATATGCAAAGATACAGGTACAGAACAATAACACATTTAAAAAAATAAGTAATGCTATAAGAACAACAATGACATGTTAAGGGACAATTACATATACTGTAATGCATAATAATATGGAATGAGACATAAATACACAACAGATTTAAAAAAATGGGTAAAAAAAAGGAATATCCAGCACAGTTACTCTGAAACATGAGACATAGCATGTGGCTATGTCTCATGTTTTGTGTCTTGTGGGCCTTTTTTGCCATTTTCCCAGTTTAAGTTTTAAAATTGTTAAAAAAGACCAGTTTTTTGTCTGTCTTGTCACACATTCACACTGAAAACCCTGTTTCTTCCCCTCCTTTCTCTATTGAAAGGCCCATTCTTGTTGTTGGCCTGTCAATGTTGGAAATGTCATGCCCTCAGAGAGCTAGGGTCATTCGGAGAAACAGAAGCCTGGAAGCAAAGGGTTTTTAGAAAAATTTGCCGACACAAGCGCTGAAAAATATTTTTTCATAATAACCCCCTGTTCACAAAAGAGTTCATTTCACAGAGAAATGTATGACTATGAGTAGTAGGGATATATTATAAACTATTTTTAGTCATTTATTTTAAATGACAAGAATAAAATCATAAGGTTACTGCATTCATTATGAGAAAAAGTTATAATAGAAAAAAAGACTATTATAGAGTAAGATCCATTTCCAACTATTTCCTTTTCCACCAAAGAGGAACCATGTCTGTGTTTTTGTTGTAAAAACAGCCATTTGCACAATTGTTTTAAAGTCCTGAAACTGATAATAATCTGGCAATGATGCGCCAAAAGATAAGATGGCTACTAAAGTATAACTGACCAAGATGCTCCACATTCCTTATTTTCATACAGGTGGAAGAAGAGTTTATTCTCACAATTTCCATAAAATTCTGATTTATTCTCATATGACAACTTTATACACATCACATGACTTTAATATTATGACATTTAAATAATATTTCCACTTATGTAATATTATGACTTTATTCACATATTTCAACGTAGTGCTCATAATATTTAGACTTTTATATAATGACTTTTGTCTTGTTATATTATGCCTTTATTCTTGGAATATTACTACTTTATTCTCATGATATTATGATTATTTATTCTTGTAACTTTACAACTCTATTCTGGTGATATAATAAAATGTATTCATTTTCTCCAATTCTCAGAAGTAGAAAAGGAACAAATATAGACATTGATTTGATCATAAGTGCAACACTAACAGAATAAAAATAACAGTTAATGAGCCATTAACAAAGTTACATTAATAAAGTTAATTAGACAATAAGGAGCAGGGTGGCTGTGGATGGGTGTGTCTGCGCTGCGACCTTTCTAACGATCCTATTGGCTGGCTTCCGCTAACCCCGTCTACGTCCCGCCTCTACGTCATGACGTCTTATTGTTGGTGAAGGGGGAGGAGGGGGAAGCTACCGAGCATCGGCGAGAGCCACCGAATAATGTTAATAATAATGCTCATCAGCCAGGTGAGACTCTGCGGAATAGGATGTCGGTAAACCCGGCTTGAAGACAACAGACGCCGCCGGCCGTCTGTCGCTTCACTGCCGACGTCACAGACAACGACAGACATTCTTAAACAGGTCAGGGAGCGCTCACGGTGACATGTTAGCCGCGAAGCTAAGCTAACAGGGACAGAGTGTTTTGGGTCTCAGTCCATGTTATCTTAAGGACTGAAACCAGGCCTATAAACTGTTTAACCTTTAAACTGTTTAATCCGACAGTAAAGCAGGGTCATGTCAGATTTTACTCCACTTATTGAGGTTTAGCACTTGTACCTGGTCTATTACTACGTTACGTTACTTGGCAACGTAGAAAGTGTTTCACTGCAGCAGGAACCAATGGTCACGTGACGTTTGGATGGCATTACAATTGTGTGTTTTAGTTCTATTACAGGTTAAAGTCAGTCACTTGTATGAACAGTGAATTTACGAGTATTGTGGTTTTGCCGGTGAATAGCAGTTCAGTGTACTATGGTCAAAAAACGGAGGATTCGTGGAATTTTATGAGAAATTTGTGTTGGAAATAAACTCCCAAAGTTTTGGGAAAGTCATGTTTATTTGCTTTATAATTACTTGTGTAATAGAACATATGTGGTTCAGTTCAGGTACATAGAGAAGTGTTTATTGGAAATGTTGGAAAAAAAATGGAAAATATGAATATAAAATTCTGTCAAAGAAAAGTCACGAAGAAGTCCTGAAATTCTATTGGTCAAAATGTGTATGAAACCTAAAAGCTGATTTCGTGGTTTCTGCGTTCAGTGATGAGCACTGATTCCAGGTCATGGTTCACCAGCTTTCAGTGACCTCTCCATTCATCCATACAGCTGCAGGTACTGACTCACTGTTTCCTTTGACCCCTACAGGGACAGAGGTCAACGCTACTGACAAAGTTTCCCTGGTGTCTTGTCATTTCTATTAGATCTGGCCTAGTGTGAATAATGTAGCACTCCTGGCTCTTCTCACCCCTGATACGTTACAAACAACTTATTTTGATCACCAATTGCTGTCTGTGGGTGTTTTCACTTGAAATGATACATATCTACATTCTCCACAGTGTTCAAATATGTTGTCAGTGACATTACTATTACTGTACTTTTTGAATAATCTTTTTATTGAGGCCCTTAGAGATGTATGAAATGTGTGAGTTTATTTTTATGATAAACGTGAGATAATTCTATTTTCCAACATGCAGAGACGTGTCACATAGTGGAACAGGAAAGTTTAGTTTCAGTCTCCATTTCCTGTATCAAATCCTTTAGTCATCATCCATGAATTTTCTGTGCCGAATACTTCGTTTCAGGCACGATTTTACATGTACAAAGTTCAACGTTATTTGCTGTTCATTGTTCCCAGCTTCTACAGCACACAGACAAGTATTTGATTAGACAATCTAGAAAAGATTAGGTCATACTTTTACAGACTTTAATGCCAAAACATTTCAGTGGTTCCAGTTTAAAATAATATTTTCTGTTTACATTATTTCATGATTATTAATAGAATATCTTTGGTTTTTGGACTATTGATTAGACAAATCAGCACATTTGGACATTCATCTTACAATGATAAAACAAACTAAATCCCCAATATATAGCTTTAAGTTTGAAAAGTCTGACTTGTTTCTTTTCTGCAAGTATTAGTATGTAATTGCAGATTAATTTTCTTCCAATCAACAATTATTTTTATTATTAAGTCATCTTCATATTGAATTATGGTATCCCTCTTAATTGTTTGGTCTACAAAATTTCAGAGAAAAGTGAAAATTGCAGACAAATTCATGATTTAGAGTAATTTACTGCTCTTAACACAACACTACACTCTCTAATTTAACTCTAACCTCGAATGTCAAAGTGATTGCCGAGTTCAAGATTCAAACATATTCATTTAACAATCCCAGCTGCTGGAACTAGAGAATGTTTGGTATTATGCTTGAATAATGATTGAAATTCTTAATACGATAGTAATTTCAGCTCCTAATGGAAGTGTGGGCATGATGCTGTACATGACTGCTTCTGGTTTGGAATGTATAAAACCCTCAAAAGGAAAATTCCAGTTTATTTCAGCCTGATGTATTTGCCATAAATGTGGCTATTGTGGCTCTGTATCATACTGATTTAAAACTCAATTATGGAGATTCACACAAAGACGTATATTGCATAAAACAAGAAACATGCTTAACCTCTTAGAGCTTTCCAAATTAACATGATTTTTACATCAAACATTTGTTCCTGAATCTGAACAAAAGTAAGACCGATACTAGCTGCCCATGATGGCCATTGTATCCAATTATATATATCCGGGGCAACTTGTTGAACCACCCACATATTTATCTGAGCACACCGGTTAGTTTATATGTATGAGGCTAATGTCACCACTATTAGACTGTAAGAAAGCTAAAGAGCGGCTGAGGTTGAAACTGGTAACTGGTATCAGCTGTGAGTGAGAGAGATGTCAAGGCCTCAAAAGGTGTAAAGAGGAAGAGGACGGCATTTGCAAACTTTGTGTGTGACCTAATTTTCAGGTGTAACTTTTTTTTTTGGACCAGGCAGTGTATTATGTAGATGATCATGCATCAAGGAAACAGGAGTAGGGGACAGGAATGGCTGCAACAGCCAGAGAGAGCAACATTAATATGGAGCTGCAGTGGCCACATTTACCTGAATGTTCCTTTTAAGAGTAGTCACACAAACTATGCCTTTCCAAGGCATATGGATAATGTACCGATCCTTAATGAAGCACTTTTCCCCTTTAAAGATCAGCTAGAGAAGCCAGTCTTTGACCTATGACCCTCCTGCTCTTCTCCTCAGCATGTGGTGACTGAGACTGAAGCCTGAAGGCACAGCAGATCCAGCAGCAGCAGCAGCAGCAGGAGGTGGTGGCGGCATCAAGCTTAGATGAAGAATGAAGAGCCCGGTACACAGATGCAGGGATGTGGAGCACAGCCGTGGGCAGGCTGGAGCTGCGGCAGGAGCCACCTGCCTCGTGGCCGAGCAGCGCATCCCGATCTCCAAAGACGTCATCACTTCCTCCTCCGCCTCCGCCATGTGGTTCATCAGGGACGCCTGCGGCATCGTGTGTGCCGTCATCACCTGGCTGCTGGTGCTGTACGCGGAGTTCGTGGTGCTGTTTGTGATGCTGCTGCCCTCCAAGAATCTGACGTACAGCATCGTGAACGGGACTCTGTTCAACACTCTGGCCTTCCTCGCCCTCGCCTCACACCTCAGGGCCATGTGCACTGACCCTGTAAGTGGGGCTTTAATCATCAGCTTTATATAGTATTAAATAGTATTGAAATTTCAGGGGCTTACAGTTCATTTAGCCTCCGACTACTTCTTTTCATTGATGATTAATGAACCTCGGATTAGTCTTTTTCCAAATTACAGCTATATTGTCCAAACTTTTTACACAAAATGAATTTTCTGCTTTATTTATGGGGGAAAATGCATTCATCATTTTGGCTATTTTATTCTCATTTTGTTTTTCCTCTGAACAAAGTTGGTCTCAAAAACATTACAACATTTTAGATATCCATTTATAGTATTGGTCATGTTTCCTGCTAGGGGGCGGTGCCGAAAGGGAACGCGACGAAGGAATACATCGAAAGCCTTCAGCTGAAACCAGGGCAGGTGGTTTACAAATGTCCCAAGTGCTGCAGCATCAAGCCTGACCGAGCACACCACTGCAGGTAGGAGTCTCTCTGCTGCATTATTACAGGAAGCTTTCACAGTCTCAACCACACACTTACAGCTGCAGTGGTTTGATGCAATGGAGACGGTTCTGATACATTTAGATCTTGGTTCATTTTGCAAGATAGATATTGTTCTTGTAGAGTTACTCTCCACTGACATTGTCCTTGTTGCCTTAATCTACCCCTCTCTCTCCCTCTCGCCTTCACTTCATTGTAACGCTCAGTGTTTGCAAACGCTGCATACGGAAGATGGACCACCACTGTCCCTGGGTCAACAATTGTGTCGGAGAGAACAACCAAAAGTACTTTGTGCTATTCACAGTAAGTTCACTGCTTTACAAGCGGATACCCACATACACAGAGAGACAGTCAGTCGCTGGCTTATTGAAAACGAAACAAGAAGGCAGATCAATGTTGTTTTAGTGTCAGCAGGGTTAGTTACACAGGGAATTCACTGTAGCAGGTGAAATGAGGAGAGATGCATATGGGAGGGTTTTCAACAGTGGATACGACTTTGTTTCTGGGATTTTTGCGGTCAGTGCATGTGAGAATTCACCCTTCTTGTTTGTTTTACTTTACTTTAGATGTACATTGCACTCATCTCTCTCCACTCTCTGACCATGGTGGTCTTCCATTTCCTCTACTGCTTTGAAGATGATTGGACGAGTGAGTATTTTTTCTTCAATTATTTATAAAAAAAATAATTATTTTCAGGTTTTTAAATCCAAAGTCATAAGATCACACTGTTATTTCTTTGATGTGTAAATACAAATACTAGGGATGGAACGGTTTATGAAAACCGCCGGAACCATTCGGTTTGCGCGTGTTGCGTTCAGTTCTTTTTTCTTACCAGGGGCTGGTACTCTGCCTAAAGCCAACCGCCCATAGTAAGGAAGAAGAAGAAGGGAATCAGGGTAGCCTGGTGTAGCAGATAGACAGATAGCAGATAGTCAGAGCCAGATAGCCAGAGATAGAAGATGCACCCGCAGCATTTTATAGATCTGCAGTGTTGCATCACTTATGATTAGAGTGTAAGAAAGTTGTTGACAAAAGTGTGTCAGCAATATGGAACGTGTCTGCTAACGGCAACGCGACCAACATGTCAGCTCATCCGCGGAGACATCATCCCAGTGAGACAATTATGGGAGAGAGTCAACAGGGAAACTGCTACTCCACAGCTGTTTTTGAGTTAATTTTAGACACAGGGACCCAAGTCTAGTGCTGATGAAGCTAATGCTTCTTTGTTAAAGAGAACTTTGTTTGCCAAATAAATTAAACGTGTCAAACTGTAACAATGACATATTAGATGTCAGACTGCCTCATTCTTTCCGTTTTAATCTGAAGACATGATTGATTTTCCCAACGATCGATGTATACCGAATCGAAAACCGCGACCACAAAACTGAATTGAACCTTGGATTTTATGAACCGTCCCACCCCTAAAAAGCATGGTCAACAGAAGTAGACCAATATGAGGAAATATGCCATCCACTAAAACATGTTTTTTTTGATAACATACATAACATTTGTTGGTTGGATAGGTTTGTTGATACAAAGATAAAACAACATCCTTATGTTGGCATTTGCCTAGGGATAAAAAAAAAAAAAATTAAATATAATTATTTCTCTTCAGATCTCACAGTTCTGTAGGAATTTTAGAGTAACTCTGTAGATCCTCTCCACAGGTACCAAACAATATTTATAAGTAAGAATGAAATTTATTGTCACTGCTGGCCTCTATTGTTGTTTGAATTTGCTGCTGTATTTCAAAGGAACAGGGTTGTGTAGCACAATATGAACCCTCATGAGCTGCGTGCGGTCACACATCTGCAGGCTGAGCTGTCCAGAGATCTTCACGCTACCTGATCCTGTTCTGTTTGTCATCCTAGGTGTAATGTGCCATACTGTATGACTGAATGTCAGAGTGCAGCACTGATAGTGTTACATTAGTTTACCTTTCTATAGAGCGCTGCCTGTATGCACTCAGTCTGATTAATTGACACATCTTGTCTTATCTCATTGGAATATCTCTGTTATTCTCAGGTAACGTTACTGACAGAGACAGAACATTACTGAATGCTTACTGAATGCATTAAAGATGCTTCTCAGTTGAGCAGCTAAATCCGCTTTTGATTGAGAGATATTGATCAGGAGCTAGAGTGTGTGATGCCACAGATGTATGCAACTTGTTGAATAAGACATTGCATTGCAGAGAAGAGGAGAACGGCTATGGTGAATCTTCATTCTTGTGGGCTCTCAAATAACGTTACGCATTCATAATGAGAATTTGTGTCCGGGGAAAACCAGTCAAAATTGCGGTTGAAGATGAAATCGCTCATCCATAAAGTTACTGTATGGCCCCGCACTGTTGAGACTTATGCATAAAAGGTAAAATTCACTGTTAAAGATTCCCATCTACAAGCTCTATTAAGCTAAACCGACCTCAGTTGTCCCCAGATGTACTGATATGGAAAATGGTTGGCACAGCACAGACTAAATCAGTTTTCAATAAGGTATAAACTATAGTCGCCTGCATAACAATTCAACCTAAACCTCCTGATCCACCAGCGCCGCCCTGCCAGTGAGCACAGCAGGTGAAAGCTTTGCTTCATAGTGCTGCAGATAAGTCAGCATTAGAGTGCAGTAGTTTGTGTGATCCTAGTACGTAGCAGCTCTTCATACAAGCCTCTTCTTTGCCCTTTCACTTCTCTACCTTCATGTCCCTCCATCCCCCCAGAGTGCAGTTCCTTCTCTCCTCCAGCAACAGTCATACTCCTCATACTCCTGTGCTTTGAGGGCCTCCTCTTCCTCATCTTCACCTCTGTGATGTTCGGCACCCAAGTCCACTCCATCTGTACCGACGAGACCGTAAGTGACTCCCTCTCAGCGACCCCATGGATCCCTCCTCCTCCCCCCCCTCTTATCTTCCTTCTGCTCTTCAAGATCATCTCCCTGCTGCTGCCGCCCTTTGCTTTTTTAACACTAACCTGAACATCTTTGGCGGTCAACAGCCAAGCGACATCTCTCACTCTGCAGCCCGACGTAGAAAACGCTGCAGAAAAGTCCCTGCAAGTCTTTCTTTCACTGAAAACAGGAGGCCTCCTGCAAGAACAGTTTGGTATTCTCTGGAGTGGAGGTTTGATTGTGGTTCAAATCAGATTCAACAAATTCTTAATTCTTAACACTTAATCATGCTTCAATAAATCAGTTCTTGCGTGAGGCCTGAAGTCTGAATTGCAAGTAAAAGAAAGAAACTTCAATATTAAGAGCCTTGAAAGCAAATGAATTGTTGATAATCAATAACCACCTCGTTATCGATGTAGTTACTGCTGTAGAAGTCAATTTAAACTATCACGCATTTATTAAATACATGGCCTTTACTGTGATCTAGCCATCTTTTTTTTTTTTTAAAAGTACTTGACATGGACACGTCACAGCATAGCATCGGAACTGCAACGTACAATTATGTATAAGCACCAGATGTACTGTATTTAGAGTCAATAGTGAGACACTAAATCATAAGATACAAGTTGATATTGATGAGAAAAAACAATACATCCACAAATACTATACAGGGTATATCCTAAAATATACTTGACATTAGACAACAACTAAATCTAACATTGGCTTATGCTGTTCAAGGTTAATTTAAATCGTAAAATGAAAGATAGAAGAATATACCCCAGTCATTTTAGTTCACAGACTCGTCTGTTTGCGCTCGTGTCATTTTTTCACCTGCAGGTGTTAAATTTGTTACTCTGTCGAGGCAAAGTAAATGAAATCACTGAGGTTTCACGCTTTGCTTTTAAAGCAAAAAAAACACTATGTGCTGCACAAAACAAAACTGAAATGCATTTTTATAATCAAATGAAATGTGTCTCATCCATCGGTGGAAAAAGAAATCAGCAGCCTGTTGGTAGCTCACCAAACCAAACTCCTTTTTCCTACTTTGAGCTTCTTTTTGTCTGCAACTCCAGGTCAGAGACATGGGAGGCATTTTCTTCTTTAAGGAGAGTGGGGTTTTATATATGGAGGACATAAACAGATATATTTTTTTTTATCTCTGAAGAGATTATCATTATCTCAGGAAAAAATATATATATTTTTTCCATATTTTAAAAATTGGAATTTGGTTTGTGATTACTGACTGGGTCACAAAAGCACACCAACTGAAGTTTGGTTGTCTCTCGTTTTTCAGGGCATAGAGCAGTTGAAAAAGGAAGAGAGAAGATGGGCTAAAAAAACTAAGTGGATGAACATGAGGGCGGTATTCGGACACCCTTTCTCCATATTGTGGTTTAGCCCCTTCTCCACCCCTGACCACGGCAAGGCTGAGACCTACCAGTATGTGGTGTGAGAGCTCAGCGGCAGGGAACAAGGTGGCCGGGTCAGAACCACAGTGGGAAGCCCCGCCCCGCTGAGCTCAGCTATGGCAGCCTGCTGCTTCCCAGTGCTGAATTTACATTGCATCTCCCACAATAGCCATGGACAGCTTTTCATCTGCTTTATTTTTGTGTTGCCAACTAAGTGCGCTATATATATATATATTTTTTTTTTGTGTTGCCTTCAGTAAGTCGAGTTGCAGAGAAAAAGAAACACTTTCGGTTTGTGATTCTGTTTGCAAACACTGTGATGATGAATCTGTTTAATTTTTCAAAGCCATTTCTGTTTCTCTTGTGTGTATCAGGAACTTCTTCTGTTGCTGTGTTTCTTAAAAAGGGTTAAAAGACGGATAAATTACGAAACAAACAAGCACTTATTCACACTTATGTGTCTGGTCATGCAGGTAGTTCAGTTTATTTCCACCTAAAACAGTATAAAACTTGTGTAACCTGTGGACTAAAAGCAGTGTCAAGTCTAGTGGTGTTAGTGTTTGGTCTTGTGGCTTTTATCAACAAACACTACATTTACAGAACATTTAAGTAAAATAAGTATAAGAAAACAAATGCAACCAACCATATTCTTAGATACGCAGCAGAAATCTCTAGCAAAAACTTTCTAGTACTGTTCTGACATAAAACTAATGTTGTAATTACATTTCAAGAACATTCTCACAAAGATAGTTGAATATTTTACTTGAATGTTTCCCTTTAATATTCCTTATGTGGTTTTTCTGATGTAAAACCAGCATTTACGTTCCCAGAACATTATGGGAAAGTGATATGAACACAAACATTTACAAAACATTCTTGGAACCTTGTAGAATCAAATGTAATTTCCAGATCCACTAATTTCCATTCAGCTCCATCGTAATGTTGACAGCAGCGATATTAAGAGATAATATAAAACTGAAGGGATCTGCATGGCCAGACACCACTAGAGGTCTTTTTGTAATTTGGGTGAATTGACCCTTTAAAGCATCTTTTTCAGTAATCAGCAGTGTGTTCCAGATGTGGACAAAACTCAACTTTTTAAATGGATCCCCAGTAGAACACTTAGATTCAGACCCTTTTAAACGGTGCCAAATCCAGCACATAAAGGAACAGTTTGCCATCATTACTGTGACGTTCGGCCAATTAATATGGTGAAAATATTTTAAATACATGCAAGGTGCACAACAAGAAAGTAATGCTGCTTACAGTCAAGTGTTCCTTTCTGAAAGTGAAACATGAGAGACCAAAAAGTCCATTTTGTCATAGGGTTAGGGTTAACCCGTTTAAATGATTGAAATAGTTTAACATTCTCCCTGATGCATGCTCCTTTGTTAGAGAGCAGAAATGTGTCTTAGTTTTCTGTCAAAAAAAAAAAACCTGGAAGCAAAACCGGTTCTTCTTCTTTTGCAGGTTGTGCTAAATCATTCTTGCAAAGAAGAAGCGACCGCAGCTTATCTTTCAACCAGAAAACGTGTTAGAATGTACCATTGTTTCAGCGGCCCAACTGATGATTGTTTTCATTATTTTATTTGCTAAATTACTTTCATGACCTTCTTGTTTATTACCTTTTTATCTATAAAGCACTAGAAAGATAGTGAAAATTGCCCCCTTTTTTTATTTCACACAACCCAAGGTGGCACATTTTCTTTTATCTTTTTTTTTTTATTATTATTTCTGACCCTGAGTCTAGAATTAGGGCAAAGTGTTCAGGCCAGGAATTTAAAAAGGGAAGAATGTTTTATTTTGCATTTCGATAATAGACAAAATGTTGAAATTAAACTTCACATTTAAAGATGAAAATCCTTTTTTTTAAATAACTTCACAGTGCATAATCAAAACAATGATGGAAAAAGCCCATTTATCCCCTTAAAAATATTAGACCGACACAGTGGACTACAAGGCTTATTCAGATTCAAAGTAATACTGGGAATCAACAGATTCATTTAACCTCTGACTGATTTCTTCATTACCAACATTTAAGTTAGTAGAGAATAATAATAATAATTATTATTATTATTATATAAGGACTAATTATAAATGTTGGTAACTTTGTTGGCTTTGTTGTCAGTAATTTCCAAGAAAAGAGCTGTGCTCCAATTAGAGAAAAATCTGAATAAAACATTAATTGTTTCTTTCTTCTATTTGACACTCATCATCTTAAGAGCCACGGTTATTGAGGTTAATTTAATAAAAAGGTATAAAGAAAAACAACAGGATAGGATAATGTGTCACTGTATCAACAGTTTCATAGTGATGCAATACAACAAATCACAACATTCAACATGTTTTTCATCAAAAACAGACTAAGCCCGTATCAAACTGTACAGAACTACACATATTTTGTTATGTATATCCTTTACTGTCAGAAAGTATCACTGCATTTGTCAAATACAGGACTTGACTCTAGTTTTCTACATGAATCCTCACAGCAACAATCAGAACAATTTCTACAAACCACAGTCAGCAGCTGACTGATCCTCTTCATTCAAAGCCTCAGCGGGCTGTCAGTCACTACCACATCCATCCCATAATATCACTACCGTTAACATCAGCTTCACTCACCTGTTGCTGCTCAGCCTGGACTCACTTTAACGTCCTCCGTTTGTTTTCCTCCATCCTCGATGCGATAAAATGAATCCAATAAATCAGCAAACTTTTTAAAACTTCTTCCTCACGGTAAAAAAAATCTGCCAAACACCGTCTTTGTCCATGTTTATGTCCCACTGGAGGCACAGCAAAGTGTTAGCCGCTGCTAGGCTAGCAGTAGCATTAGCCTAATTATCCGTTAATTAGCATCAGGTGTGTTGCAGTGAGCTGTAGGAGAAACTCCAACCGATCTTCGTCTCTCTTCTCTGTGTTCTACTGCAACTGATTTCTACCTTTTCCTCCATTTTACCTCCTAGCTTAATATATACATATAAATAATAATTAAAACACCTTGACGTAACGTCGTGACGCATTCAAGGACACACAGGTTGTCGGCTTTTAAGGCTTCCGTCAACCTACAATTTGGCGCCTGAATTTTCAAATTAACCGTTTACCGCTTCTTATCAAAGCCACTCTGGTGACATTTAATAAAAATATAATTAATGTAAATGTAGGAAAGGATTACTTATCTTCTAGGGTTGAACAATTAATTGAAATTTTTATCAAAATCTGAAAGCGAAGTCTCAAAGTAACAGCTATTTATCTTTACACATTTCCAAGAGAGCATATAGAAATCACTGACCTCTTCTTGATATACTATTTATACCGATGTATCATGTAGACTACACCAAACTGAGCTTTAAAAATGGTTTTAGGAACAAAGAAATTCCTTATCTTTAAGCTCTTGGAAGAGGTGGACCCAGCTGTAGGCATGGTTACACATGCCTGCAATGTGTAACTATGGTGATATGTTGTATTGACACAATTAGACAGCTGATCAAGTTGATTGATCTTGGACGCAGGCAGCTGGCAGGGAGGTCAATCGCTCATCGAGGATTTAACATTACGCACTGATCCATGGCAGGAGCTCATTTCACATTTTGAATCTATTCTCGAAATGCAATATCAAAAAGGGAAAAAAAAAAGATCATGCCTCAAAATATTCAGTTTATCATCATGTGTAACCAAGGCAAGCATCACCTCCTCACATTTCACAAGCTTAAAAACAGCAAATAATCAGCACCTTTGCTTTAAAAATGACTCAAAACCATTATTTGATTATTAAAATAGTCACAGAGACATTTTGGTAATTGACTAATTGTTTCAACTCTTAATAGGTTCACCCCTATTACGCCTTCCCCACAGTAACATCAGTGCTCCGTGTGTGTGTGTGTGTGTGCGCATGATGAACACTTGGCAGTAAAACAGCCCCTGTGCTCTGAACCTTCGTGCTGTTTTTGATGTTGTTACCAAATTTACTCATGATTGTTTGGGAAAACTGTGGAAAAAAAGGGACAGTGGCTCTCTGCATTAAAAATATTCTTGACTGGAGACAATAAGCAGAAGTCAAACTATAAAATGCTCTGCATACAGCGGATATAAAGCTGAACTGTATTCCTGCACTACTCCAGACTACTTTGAAGCATTTAACAAAGTATTAACTCAACTTTCACCATTTACACGAGTACTAAAAATGACTACATTTATCATTTAAGATGTGATGGTATTCTGAACTGTGCATTTTATTCTCCTATCCTTTGTTTACATGATATTGTATGTACCTTTTCTTTTTGTTACCTGAATGCATGGGACGGGTGAAGGCTAGTTTTAGTATTGTATGTGAAACACTGCTGGTATGGTGAGAGTGACGGTGGAGGTGATTTGTTTTTTACAGAAATTTTAATTCTTTTTAAATATTCTGAAGATATTTCAGCACATGCACAGAGAATAAATACTTCTCAGTTGCAATGCAAAAAAGAAAAAAAAAGAAACGTGTGCTGCTTATTTGGGGGTGGTTTTATTTTCCTTTTGGTTGTGGAGGGCCTGCTATGCCAGATATGTGTTTTCCTCTCAGTTATTTATGTTGAAATAATGTGAAAGAGAAGGTTTTCACAGTCCCTCTCTCAGCCTGCATCGTTAAACTCTCACTGTCTTTCACCATCGGTAACCTGCCTCTCTCCCCCGTGCTATGTTCTCTCCACTCATTGCATTTGCTTTGGTTGATAACTTGCTCTGCAAAAAAAAGCTTTCTGAAGCAGACAACTCTTAATAATCTTGACAGAGGTAAGCTTGCAACAGAGGTCACGTGAGCTGTCCCATCCAGCTTAATAAGCATGCAGATTTTTAATAGGAAGGGTGGGCTCCTTCACTTTTATGTGATGTTTTTCGCTGTTTCAGATTCAACCAAACATTATGAATGAATGAGTGAGCTCTGTGTAATACATTGCATGCACCATCTTCCTTTTTTTTTTTTTTTTAAGGTGCATGTTATAGTGATTTTATAATGTTTATTCAATCTTGGGCATGTTTCTTAGAAATGATTCATAAGGAATATTAATATATTTAAATGAGATTTGAAAAAAAAATACAAAGTTATCTTAATGCAATACTCACATTTCATATGGAACATGGGTAATCTGCAACTATTTCTTCTTCATTCAAGTTTAAATGAATGAGAACCCACAGATAATGAATGAATTAATCTAATGAAATAATAATCTATTTAATAATGATATAGCCAGGCCTGAAAATACATAGGACAGGTTGCAGTAACATTAAAAAAAGGCAGCTAACAACTAACTTTATCCACGCTTTTCACTTCTCTGATTCAGTGGGAGCAAACTGTGAATTCAATAGTTCAGAACACAGCCTGTAGAGATAATGCATTGAATTTAGAATGAGTACATTTCATTACAGATCAATCTTCCAAATATTCAATCTTTTTAGGACAAATTTCCCTACTGTCTCTTTCCTCTCACCTTATCCTGAAGAAAGCCTTAGCTCTAACTTCAGCCAGTCATCTGACACCAAACCATATTAAATTATAAGAAAATAACCCCCCCCCATACACATCTGATTACACATTAAATATACTCAACTGTGAATAATTAATGTGTCTAGCTGCAAGACTACTGTAAACTGTGGATTAATTCATGATCAGTATGGACGGAGGATGATTACAGCCAAAAAAAACCACAATGAATGAGTATTGGATTAAAATGGACTTGCACCATCTGGACATATTCTGCTTTGTGTCTGAGAACCAGGCCCACAGACCAAACCAGTGTTTGTTTGTTTTTTGCCGTTTTCATACCATTGTCACCTCTGTGTTGTCATAGTTACGAATGATGCTGCATGCAGATGAGCGACGGCTCGACTCCTTTCACCTCAAGAGATTCATTGTTCCGTCTCCTGCAGGGCATCGAGCGTCTGAAGGGAGAGACGGGGAAATGGGGGAAGGTGCCGTGTCGGGAGGCCATGCAGGCGGCGTTCGGCGGCCGCTTCTCCCTGTCCTGGTGCAGCCCCTTCACTGGGCTGAGCTGCAAGAAGACGCCTCCGGACATCATCGCCATCCCCCAAGGGGAGATCATCGAGGAGGACGTCATCGAGATACCACTCAACTAGCGCTGCCCGCCGAGAGGCGGACGTTTCCTCTTTCCTCGACGGCTGGATGAACATGTCAGACTGTTTCAGGGCTTTTTAACCATCCAGAATTGGAATTTTATTTATACGATTTTTTTCAAAGAGTTTTCTTTTTTGTACAAAATAATAGCGCATTTGGACGTGTCCACTATTATCTGCTGGTGTTAATGCAGACTTTTTTTGTAGGTGTACAGGGCAACAAACTTAGATTTTGTGACCACTTTTACCAAACTTAAGCTATAACTTCACTCCCTGCTGCATATTTTAGAAAACTGCTAAAAAAAAAAAAAGAAAGAAAAAAAAGTGTGTAAGTGGCTTTATTATAACATAAAGACAATTTTATCTCCAGGAGCTCCCGTTACAACTGCTGCTGACATTAACATCAAGATTTAGAAACTGCAGGAATACACAGCCGGAGAGTTTAAGAGCTGCAGATGAATCGCAAAGTTCAACTCAGAGGGGTTTAATTAAAAATGATGTTCATCTTCCTCTCAGCTGAATCTGTGATGTCCCTCCATCAGCAGATATTTGAAAACCAGCGGCCGCTTTCACAGACTCACACTGGGGGCAAGGGGAGGTGGACGTCAACATTCTATCATATATAGGTGCATCTCTCATAATTAAAATATCATGAAAAGGTTCAATATATTTTGTCAAGCATTTCAGAAAGTGAGGCTCATAGATTCATTAGATGGGAAAATATTTTAAAGCCTATATTTCTTTTTGAGGATTATGGCTTACACACATAATGGAAACTCAAGCTTTTCACAACATCCTTATTGTTTGAGATGCACCTGTATATAAATTTCATAACAGGGAGACAAAGAGCTAACTCTATCAGCATTGTACCACCATTTCAGGGCTGATTTTAAACAGCAGATGAACGGTTGAGCCATTTTTAGGCAATGAAATGCTGTTTTTTTTTATATAAATTTGGTGTCATTAGTAACACCAGCATTGACAGTTTCACCATTTAGTTTATAGCTCAAAAAGCATGTTTAAGTATGCAGGTCCTCTTTATGCATCCTGGCTGTTTTGTATGTACTGCCATTGTTGATCTCATACTAACTAACCAGTGCTGCCAATCCTGCAGTAGTTTCATGTAATTGTTGTGCAAAGGAAACTGGAACAAAAGGAGCTTCAGATATTTGATCGGTTGCAGTAATCTGACACTGAAGCAAGAGGAGTTTCCTCTTCTCTCTGCTGCCTTTAATTGAATTAAATTCACCTTGTGCCTTATATACGTCCCAAACGAGCAAACGTTTAAATGTGAAAACTTTCTGAAATTATTCAGTTGCTCATCGTTCCATTTCTGGTAACTGCGTCTTAAGTTTCACCTTTTGTCATTTAGTTGCATGTTATGGAAAGTACCTGACTTCATGTGGACCAGAGTGTGTGTATTGAATAAGCATGCTGGATAAGGGCTTTTAAACTGTTAGCTGGGTGCTGGATATCATGGGACCACTCATGTTTTATTATGTTTACATCATTTTAACAATCTCTTTTTTTTATTCTAACAAAGTATTTCATATATATATGTACATTAAAAGTGCTATGTTAATAATGATTGAAGAAACAGCATTGGTTAAGTGTCATTTTATTTTTTACAAACTCATTCGCACAGTTTTAAGAGTACAAAAATGTGTTTTTATGTGTGTTTGGGGATCACTGTGCTGCTCTGTGGGTGGATGTGAGGCAGCTCATTGAGCTGAAGAATGAAACATCACAGATGTAGTTTGAATTGGCTTATGTCTTTTAAAATATAAACGTTTTTCTGGAAGAGTTAGGTCTCACTACAAACACAAGTAGCAGTGCTCGTGGATTTACAATTTAACATTGATATTAAGCTAAATTAAAGGTGGTATCTGCATCCCAGTTTCCTCAAAAATGTCTGGGTCAAAGTTTCCTCACATTCTCCTGTTAGTTTTGTTTTCAAAGATCCCTTTTTTGTCATGGGAAGTGAAAAGCATATGCAATAGTTATAAATGAGGTCCCTGTCTAATGAGAAGTCTATACCAACACCATACTCAAAGAATACTTCATTTTGTGTCACATCAAACTTGTACATAATATACATATGAAATATCAAGTTTGTAAAGCAAAGCCCTGCAATCCTGTTTCTTTGGAGGAGTGTGTGATCAGAATATATGAGCTGTAAAAAGCATTTCTGATATTGCACAGTCACAATAAGAACCTGTGTTCTTACTTAGGAATTTGGATCATAACTGGAGATAACGTGACATAACCAAGACCTCACGTGTTGAAATTTCCTGAGATGCTTCCCATGAAATGGTTCGGAAGTGGGGAAGAAAAAAAAGAAAACATCTCTGTAAGTCTAGTTGACTGAACGGTGGAACGCTATTTTCTCCAACATATTCAGCTTTTTTGTTACGTGAGCGCCCAGTCGTCTGGTGAAGGAACATGCGTCTTCCATGTTTCAAAAGCAAAACGTATCTACTACTATGTAGTAAGCAAAAATGAGGAATCCACTATGTAGAATGTCCCATCTTAGTAGGCTTTCAACAGGCAGGCGAACAGTACCTGGATGGTTTTCTACATCTGGTTATAATTTGCAGTTTGCACATTATCCCAGAATTCACCAGGAGGTCGATAATGGTTCAGAGGACAGGCAAGATAGTGGTGCTGTAGTATGTCTGAAATGTGACTTCTACTGGCTAAAGTCCTACCATTGTAGCGTTGTAGTAGTATTTACTGGTT